>JARKHS020009095.1:10000-14545 GCA_030143305.2 Amblyomma americanum | reverse complement strand
TAGGTTTAAAAATAGATTTCAGACTATTAGATACCTGGTTGGGATGAAGAACTATACCGCGGCTGGTTACTTGCTCAGCCAGACTGTTCTGAACTTACGTAGTCCAGGTAATGAGAGCTTATTTGAAATGTTAACTGGATTTAAACATCACGGAAGCATTACAATGCCTAAGAGGGACAAGGAAACTTTTGCATATTATGTTTATGCGAACAGTACGAAGTTTAAGAAAATAATTCACGTCAATTCTTCTCGGAAGCTGGATGGCACAAGGCCACAGGTGGCATTTGCCTTAGCTGTAGAAGATTTCTTTGTGGATCACAAGAAGATACTGCAGCACGTTCTTAACAACAGACATGTACTGTTTTATACGGCGCAGCTGGATGACGTTTTCCCCGCCGTCAATATTGTAAGACAGCTCAGAAATTTGACATGGCGTGGCTCTGAACACTTCAAGACAGCAAACCGTACGATGTGGCACCGAGGGGATAACACCTCCCTCGAGCTGTTGGGTTACGAGAAAAGAGCTGGAACTATGATGTACGCCAGCGTGCTTTTCGGTGGTCACTATGTTTCTCTAGATCGCTCATATGCCGTAAGCGATTTGTACGGTCGCTTTTTCAAGTTTCAAAGGATGCCTCCTCCAAACAGCAGCGAGACTCCATCATATTGAAATAACATGCATTTTGCTGCAGAAATTTTAATCTGAATTCCAAAGTATGCTAAAGCGGCTTGTAAGTTGGTTTTATGTACTACAGGACATGTTTTCTAGATAAATATTGTTTGTCAAACTTAACCTACATAAAGTAACGTCGGCCAGGGACTGTACTGGTTGCATTCCAAGGTGCTTGGCTTGTATTCAGAAGCTCCAAGGGCGACATCTGCACAAAGTAGACTCCAGATATCGGTTACTAGGTTTAGGTAAACATCCTCAGAAAGCAATTTTAGCTACATACGGTTGCATGGCAACGTCCTGTAAATATTTGTGTAATCACTGTTTGTACAAGCCAAAAATGCAATAAAGGAAGTGCGCTCGTAACACGTAAGAGCCACTGCTGCCTAGACCTCTTTATGCGCGGCTTAGAACACCGCTCCAGATATGGCGGCACACATCCATGCAATGAATCCATGCATGCATGTGTGCGTGCGCTGCCGAGCCTTCCAAGAAGCGTAGAGGAAGCAGCAGTATGAAAGAGAACACGGGAGCACGTGGCTTCCGCGCTTCGCGAAGCGCTGCCGCCGAGTGGCTGCGGGAATGGGCGGCACCAAGCGCTTGCGCAGAAAGAGAATCCGCCCGTGCTTGTTGCATATGCGCCTTTGCATCCGATTCTCGCCGGGTATCTGCAGCTGCGTTTCGCGAAGCGCAGAAGCAACGCTCATCCGTGTTAACTTTCATACTGCCGCTACCTGTACGCCGGGTAAAATAATTGAAGACATTTGTCTCCGTGAACACGCCAGAGTAAGCAAGAAAAAAAGCTATTTTCGGCGGTGCAGTCAACCAATCCGTCCGAGTGGGCAGAAAGAACTTTGAATTCATCTTCTTCTTAAACCTAGCGATGGCTTTTGTACGTTATATTTATTGTCTTAATGTGCCCTGAATGTAGAGGGAATCAGCCTAGTTTGCATGCAACCCTTTTTTTTTCACCAGATGGACCCCTTTCCTCTTGGAGCTCGTATGAGTACGCATGATCGAACGAATAAATTGCAGGGAACTCGGCCTGCAAGACGTCATCTCTTTACTCAGCAGGTTAACGCAGTGAGCATATGTGTTAATCAAGGTCAACGGTTCCTACTCACTCGTCAGCTTTTCGTGGTGAACGGGCAGCAAAGGAGCCACATAATTTGCTTTTAAGCTATGAAATAAGCAGCTTATGGAAAGCTCGAATTTTCAACTCTTAATCGTTAAGGAGGCGGTAAAGGCTTTAATACAGGTCGAGTAAGCAAACCATGCGCTAATAACAGTTTCGAACAAGGCTGCATATATGTGCTTGAGGCCTACAAAGGATAATAAAACCATAAACTCCGGGAAAAAAAAAACGCAATGGTGCGAGTTCGCTTACATGGCAGGCAGGCAATGCAGCGGATTAATTCAGAGCTTGTGACAGGCGCAAGCGTGTGTCATGTTCATATTTATGTAATGTGCGCCTTCATTTTTAACCTTTCAGGCCCCATTTACCAATTCGTTTGAAAAAAAAATTTTTTTCGCCAAACTGCGTATTCAGGCCAAACAAAAGCCAATCCTTTCGCCTTCCAAAATTCCCCCCCTCCCCCCCCCCCCAAAAAAAAAGAATCGACTTGACCGAATGACCTTCCACTGGAGTGGAAACCTTCTGTAATTGTGATAATTCCCAAGGCCGGCAAACCTTCCGCCTTACAACCTTTGCCCCATGTCCCTTACTTCATGCAAAAGTAGAACTATAAAATTTATGCTGCTGAACTGTTTTTTTTTGCCGATCTTCAAGACAACAGCTGATTTTTACCCTTTAATATGAGCTCTAGGCCCAATCTTTCCATTCAGGATGTCTTCTTTCTTGATCAATACACTTTCATCTATGTGGATGCTCGAAAAGCTATCGACGCCATCAGACATGACCGCGTTCTGAACTCCATACAGGAATAGCAGTGTGTTCAACGCATATACAATTCCTTTCTAAACTTTCTTGCAAATCGTACAGCTCGTTTTCTGCTCGGCGATGACATTTTCCCGCCTGTCAATCTCACCCGTGGATCTCCACAGGGATCCGTAATGTCACTTACCTTCCCTGACCTGGCCGTGGTGACACCCGCTCGTTAGTTTCAGGGCATTCTTTGGCGTTTTCATATCTCCTACGCTAAAGGCAACACACTCTGGTGCACCCACGGCTAATCTAAAAAAATTAAGGCCAATTTTGGGGTAGGCCTGAATGTAATCTCCCCCTATCTTTCCGAGGCTCACCTCCAACCATCACCACAGAGGTCGAGCTTCTCTTTTCTTATTCATTTCCTATCAGCGCTCTGTCAACTCACTTATCTCCCTCCACCTTAATCACACCCCTGTTCCTAGGGTTGAATCTTATAGAGTCCTGGGTGTTCATATTGAGTAACGCCTTATCAAAATGCAGTTAATGCCACCATTCTGTCCGGTCAGTCAGTTACCTACCTTGTGCACCAGTCGGCCAGCGGCACGATGACGTGAGAGAAAAGCAGGCGAATCAGCTCCAATGCCTTAGAGCTCAGAAAAATTCTACATTCAGTTCCGTGCCTCTCTCTCACTCAGCAACAATACCAGGAGCTATCGTCTGCTCTCAACGATCTCTAAAAATCGTCTCTCCAACTTCCCATTCACACCTCCAAACACTGCATGTATTCAACAGGTCTATTTCTTCTATTAACAACATCAGCTCAATTGCACAAAAATAGGAAAAGTCCTCAATTTTCCGGATTCCAAAGGTTTAGTGCTGGCCTCAAATTCAGCGTCAGAAAAAAACGAGGCAAGGCATGAGTTGTGTGCCCCGTACTTGCTGCGGAAGATACAGAATTATTTTGAATGTTCTGCTTCCTGTCAGGTCGCGTTTCTACGACCACCGCACTTGGCATTCAGCTAGGCGTAGTCTCAAGAAAAGATCCGCATTCAATCTTCAAAGCGACGCCATTTCAACGAAAACTTTCTTAGTGGGGACGAGATAAGACATAAAGAAAAACTTACGCGCCACTTGGTTCATCGTCAGCGCTAAGGCAGCAAGCAAACGAAGGCGAATTTGTCATGAAGAAGACTGCGCTCGCTTTGCCGAGCGCCCCCTATTCTGCGCCGCGAAAGTGGCAGGCTGAGGACTGGTAGGAAAAAAAAAACGCATCAGGCTAGCGAAAATCCTTTCAAGTGGACTTCATTTTATTCCTAGAGTAAATTTAGCCAATATCGCACGGTGAGTCCCAGCTGTCTTTTTCACCTTGCTGACATAGTACCCTTTATAACGCCGAACCACTCTACCGGAAATGGACAACTAATTAACGGCCCACTATCGAGGCAAGGGCATTCGATTTGCTTGACAGTACAGAATGCATGATACACCGTGCTTACTCCAACATCTTATCTGAGGTGCTCACTGAATGGCCAGTTAAGCAGATATAGTGGTTTAGTTCTTGTGAAGAAACTCTGGGACAACCTCCCTCACTTGTTTTGCGAACATGTACAGGCGGCCTCTGTTTCCACCATCGCTGACGTAACTGTTGGACACGGCTCATACGCAGCCCCTATGAACCCGCCTTTAAATTAGCGGCGAATTTTGCGTGCATAGTGTGAACAACGCTTCACCACCGCTGGGTGACGAAGAGATGCTCCGTGTCGCACGATCTGGCTGTTGTGGCAGTAAATGCGTCAGCTGAGGATTCTCAGCGCTCGTTCACTCCCTTCACAAGCCGCCAGGACAACGCTTCAGTGTGGATGGCTTTTCTCCATTAAGAGCTTATGCTTAACGAACATTCCGATAGTAAGTTCATGGGCAAAAACATCACATTGGAAACAGTGAAAGATGAGCAGAGAACGTCTGAATGAAGATGCTAATCTTATTA
>JARKHS020009095.1:0-5000 GCA_030143305.2 Amblyomma americanum | reverse complement strand
CCGCCGACCAAGTCCGCATCCACCCCACAAACAACACTGTTACCATCAGCACACCGGAAAAAGAACGGGCGTTCCTGTATGCTAAAATACAAACGTTAACCATTGACTCCAATGCCATCCGGGTAGCCACGTACGCCCCAGCCCCCGATGACTCCGTTCGAGGAATCATATACAGAGCCTACAGTCACGAGACCGACTCTGAGATCCTCGCTGAGCTCCAAGCTCGAAACCCTGATCTCCCCGTAGTCGCCGCACGCCGCATGGGCCGCACACGGCATTTCGTGGTGACTATCGCCAATGCCAAGCTGCCCCGCTACGTGAGGTATCTCGGCTTCACTTTTGAGGTGTACCCCTACAAACGCCGTCCGGAGGCATGCTTCAACTGCCGGAAGCTAGGCCACAGGGCGGATGTGTGCCCCCACCCGCGACAACCGACCTGCCGACGCTGTGGCGCAGCCCATGACCCTCCTCCAGCTGGCCAACCGCCCACGTGCCAAGCCTCATGCATCGTCTGCAAAGGTGCCCACCCTACAGGCAGCAGAAGCTGCAAATACCGGTTCACGTCCTCCACTCGGCCCAAGTCTTCCCCGTCGGTCACTGACACCGATACCGGCTCCAACTTGGCAAACCCCGGACGCCAGTCCCGGTCCCGAGACCGCAAACGCGGCGACAACAACCTACTGCGGGACGGCTCCTTCCCCCCGCTTGGCAGCGACGGCAGCGACAGCCCTTCCAGCCGCACTCGCAGCCGTTCCACTTCCGCCTCACCCAGCTCTCGGGCCAGCTCTCAAGCCCGGCCGGGGACCAAAGCAGCCAAACAAGTTGGATGGAAGACTCCTGCACAAGTAACCGCTTCTCCACCAGATTCACAGGTAAGGGAGCTGGCAGATATGGTCAAGGAACTACAGCTACAATTGGCCAAAGCAAACGCTAAAATTCATAGCCTAGAATCAGCACAGGCAAACCCCAAATTGCAACCACAGCAGGTGGCTCACGCTCCCACATCCGACCCTGTAGGTGATCCACGCATGGACACTGAGCAGCCTAAGCGCACGAAGCGTAAAGCACCTCTCCCCTCCTCACAAGCAGACATAGATGCCAAATTCGAGGCAGCTGATGCGCGAATGGCCCAATTCGAGGGCGCCCTCCTTCGACTCGCCCCCACCATTGACCGTCTAGTAGAAAGCTGCGCCACAATGGCAGCCAACATCCAAACCCTTCATGCCAGGCTCGATACCCTCACGAATCCCCCGACATCAGCAACCCCCTTGCAGTCGCCAACCCCTCCTAACTACCCAGCACCCATTATTGTCGCCACATCGGAGAGTGCAACCGCGCGCTCACGTGCAGGCGGCATTCTTAAATCACCCGTCGCGCTATCACAGCGCCCCGAACCCTACGGGAAACGCGATGGCTAGCTCCCCCTTCACAGTTTGGCAATGGAACTGCAGGGGCTTCAAGGCGAAGCGGCGAGCCTTGGAGCACACCCTGCAGGCCCAGCCGCACACCCCCCACATCATCGCACTTCAGGAAACATACATGGACACGAAACTTCCCAGCTACGCCGCATATAACCAACAAACGACACCAGACCAACGGCCCAACACCGCCATCCTGGTCCACCGAAATTTAGCAGCTAATCATATAGACCTTAGTTACCCCGAGGTTCCGCACACTTTCGTACAGGTCCTACCGAACAGTCGCTCACAAGCCCCGCTCCACATCCTTAACGTCTACAGCCCCCCTAGCGACAAAAGCACACGAGTGGCAACCCTCGTTCGTAAGGCCTGCGCGACTGCACAAACAGGGATGCTACTCATCTTAGGTGACTTCAACGCGCCGCATACCGAGTGGGGCTACCCCCGCAAAGCATGCGGTCGTAAGGGAGCCAAAGTGTGGGAGACAGCCCAAACACTGGGCCTGACACTACTCCTAGACCCCGACAGGCCTACTCGCATTGGAAACAGTGTCACACAGGACAGCTGCCCCGATCTCACTTTCGCCCGCAACATCCCAGACGCACGCTGGGAAAACCTCGGCATGAACATAGGTAGCGACCATTATGTTCTCAGCACAACCTTCACGGCTACACACAGCAAAGCCCCCAACCGAACAATCAGGCACACTAACTGGGACGCCTTCCAATACGTGCGCGCCAAACGCACTTCGGCCCCCATAGACGACCTGGACGCATGGGCAAACGCACTTCTCGAAGACACCGCCAATGCCACCTCCATGACTACCCAGAACGAGGATGGCCCCTCTCCCGACGCCAAACTAATACACATGTGGGAGGCCCAGCGCAGTCTTAGGGCTCGCTGGCTCCGCCAAAAGCACAATCGACCCCTCAAGCTCCGTCTCGTTCGCCTCGAGCGAGAGATCGAAGCTTACTCCGTCAAACTGAGTCAGGAGCAATGGCATCAAACCTGCGACCGTCTTAACGGCCAGTTAGGATGCAAAAACTCGTGGTTCTTGCTCAGACATTTACTCGACCCAACTCACACCAAATCCACATCTCACAAGAACCTCACCCGTGTCATACACGCTTTTCAGGGAACAAATGAGGAACTTCTCGCTACCCTGAAAGACAAATACATCAATACTTCCACTGAAATTCCCATCCCTTCAGGATACACGGGTGCTCAGAACACCAACATGGACGCCGACATCACGGCAGGAGAAGTCCGCGCCGCCCTCAACCAGATTAAAACCACCGCGGCCGCTGGCGACGACCGCATAACCAACAAGATGCTTCGTAACCTCGAAGATCAGTCCGTTGAAGCACTCACGGACCTCTTCAACCAACATTGGCATGAGGGTCGCCTTCCAGACACTTGGAAGCATGCCAAAGTGATTTTCATACCTAAGCCAGGCAAACGACTCGAGCTGGGCAACCTTCGGCCCATCTCGCTCACGTCCTGCCTGGGAAAGGTCATGGAACACGTCATACTCAATAGACTCCACACTCACGTAGACCAAGAGGACCTTTTCCCCCCCACTATGATCGGCTTCAGAACCGGCCTCTCCACTCAAGACATTATGTGGCAAATCCAACACGACATCCTCGATCCGAGACCCATCCGAGCTACACGAACCATCCTAAGCCTAGATGTCAGCAAGGCTTTCGACAACGTGTCACATGCTTCCATCCTGGCAAACCTCTCACAAATGAATGTAGGCACTCGCACTTACAACTACATCGCCGACTTTCTTCATAACCGTACAGCAGAACTTCATATTGCAGACCTCCACAGTGAGAAGATCACACTAGGCACCCGAGGAACACCACAAGGAGCAGTCCTATCTCCGTTCCTTTTCAACACTACAATGAGAGGCCTCCCTCTGCTCCTGGAAAAGATACCTCACATTAAACACTCAATATATGCCGACGACATTACCCTGTGGACCAACTCTGGCTCTGACGGGGAAATCCAAAACTCCCTCCAAACAGCAATCGATAAAGTACACTCCTTTGTACAGGCGAACGGGCTCACATGCTCCTCCACGAAGTCCGAATTACTAGTCATCAGGGACAGACGAGCTCGCCTGCCTGTCCCCGACCCGCAAGAACCTATTGTGCTTCAAGTCGACACACATCCCATACCTCCGGTCCGCACTATTCGCGTTCTGGGTATGTTAATACAGAACAACACGCAAAACTCGGAGGCCATTCAGCGCCTCCGCACCACAGC
Organism: Amblyomma americanum; assembly: GCA_030143305.2. Classification (NCBI taxonomy): domain Eukaryota; kingdom Metazoa; phylum Arthropoda; class Arachnida; order Ixodida; family Ixodidae; genus Amblyomma; species Amblyomma americanum. Next base: position 1,308 of record JARKHS020009095.1, on the reverse strand, counting down.
CAACCAGATCAACGGCCTTATCCGCCGCATCAGCACCCGCCGCAGAGGTATGAAGGAGGATGACCTCTGTCGGCTCACGCAAGCTTTCCTCATTAGCAGGATAGTCTACTCCTACCCCTACTATCACCTCCGCCGGAAGGACGAGGAAGCTGTGAACAGCATTATACGTTCAGCTTACAAAGCGGCACTGGGGCTACCTCAGTACGCCAGCACACAGCACCTCCTCCAACTCGGCATCTACAACACGCTCACAGAACTCATAGAGGCACACAAGACCGCCCAAATCCACCGCCTCTCCCGCACTAAACACGGGCGGCTCATACTTGACCGTCTCAACATCAACCCCATAGGCGACGTCCACCCCACGACGCCCATTCCGATAGGGGTCTATAGCCGCCTAGTTATAAAACCAATCTCCAAAAACATGCTACCTGGCCGCCATGATACGCGCCGTCAGCTGAAAGCCCAAGCACTAGATGCCACATACCTTGCCGACGAACACGCAATATACGTAGATGCTGCACGGCAAAGTGCAAACACATACGTGGCTTGTGCAGCCACGCCACAGTCTACTCTCGTCACCGCCGCCACAGTAGTAGCTCACTCTCCGACAGCGGCAGAAGAAACCGCCATCGCGCTGGCCATCGCTGACCCACGTACGCGCACAGTCCTCAGCGACTCCAAAAGAGCAATACAAAATTACTCGGCAGGTTTTATCTGCCACCCCGCTGCACGCATCCTTCGCGGCTGCACTCCCGACCATAAGATCAACCTGGTCTGGGTACCCGCCCACGCGGGAAACTCTGGAAACGAAGGGGTCGACCGACTAGCCCGAGGACTAACCAACCGGGCGGCCGGCCCCACGGACCCAGACGCTCTTGCCGAGGCTCCCCAGACCTTTGCCGAAATTACCAACCTCTACAGAGAGATGAGACGCCAGTTCCCGCCTCCACACCCCGACTTGAACCGAGCGCAAGCCACCTTGCTCCGCAGGTTGCAGACACACTCTATCCTTAGCCATTCTAGACTTTCACTCATCACAGACGGGGAATACGACCCCGTCTGCCAAAATTGTTACCAGGGAGAAATCGCCACCCAGGCTCACATCCTCTGGGGTTGCGCGGGAAATCCGCCCCCTCGAACCTTACTGCCAGCTCCCTCCGAAGATGGATGGAACGAACTCCTCAAAAGGCCAGACAAGAGCATCCAACTGGCACTCATTTCGTGGGCCCAGGAAGTCGCCCCCACCTGGGGGCCACACCAAGCCCACCTGCCCTAAATCCCGCCAATCTATGGCAATAAAGTTGT
>JARKHS020009094.1:0-156757 GCA_030143305.2 Amblyomma americanum | reverse complement strand
TTGTGCCTTCTTCGTCTATTAGGCCGGTGTAATATAGGTAATCAGTCGAGTCGATGATATCCAGCAGAGGAAATAAAAATCCGACACCTAACATTACTCCCTTGAGGTGGAAGGGAAGAACAGCTGGCTTATTTTTCAATATCTTGCTTGCTGCTCCAATGGCTGACCTCGCTGAAAAAAAAAAGAAACATAAGCACACATTTCTGAGCAAAACAAACGGAGGCTACGAATAGTCAGAGTTCGCATCTAAACTATCATTCCTAACACTAGTTTTCCTTCATAGAGCTACCGAGAAATATCCGCCTGCAGGCGACGCCCACTGATGAAATATTATTGATGTGGCGGTTAATTTTTAATTATGATTATTATCCGAAATCTGCGCATGCTGCTTGATTTTGGGCGTATCCATAAATCTTTTTTTTACGAATTTATCACATAACATACGGTTAGGTTCTTGCATAAAAGCTAGTTTAAGACAGCATGGCTTATGCGCGTAAATAATAACTGGGCTCACATGTCGTTAGATTCACATTAAATGGTCATTACATTTTTGGGAAGAAATAATTTTTTTTGTGAAAATTTCACTACTATCCCACTTTCCGAATATTAATTAAAAAGTGCCTCTAAGGACAGTTTTGCCTAGTCGCTTGTTTCAGTAATGCAATCAATGCGCTTTAAATCACTGGAAAAGAAGGTTAAACCCAAAGACCAAGAAAAGACTCGAACTGATGATTTCTCTTATTACTGTTTTTGCCCGTCAATCTCAGATTGTATCTTCCGTAAACAGAGAAATGAAGGCAGCATCATATACGGCAGATAATTTTTCTGTTATTCATTACCTGTAAATATCATACACCTTTTTTTGTTTTTATTGGTCCACTAAGAAAAAGAATTTAATGAAAACATGATAAAAGAAAGAGAGAGGGAGCCCACACCAGCAACAGTTTGCGGGGCTTGAAGCCAATTCAAGATAAATAAAGAGGAGCTAAACGCTCAAAGTAGAGAAAAAATACAATTTGAACACAAGACTGATGGGCAAGAACAGCAGGAAAAAGATCAGTAATCACTGCGTATTCTTGGTATTTACATGTAATCTTGAAAAAATATCACAAAATACAGCTATAAACGGGAACCCAAAGCCAAGAAAATATGTGACCATTCGCAAAACATACTTTCTTCGTCAGCTTACTCCTCTTGTCGACTGAACAGACATATACATTACACTTAGTTGCACAATAATAGACAGTTAGAAGGGTTACCTCCGTAGGACTCTCCGGCGATGAATAAATCTTTTCCTATGTTCTCTGGAAATATGCGGGCAAACCGGTAAAGAAACCGGAAAATGTGGGTGGAAGCTTCTTCAAGTGTTCCATTGTATTCCCCTCTGCGGTTAAAGCTGTACCCCGAACCAACCGGCTGGTCTAGGTAGATAATGTCCCCGTAGTTTAGAAGTGTGTGATTCCTGTAGTACGGCTGTCCGGAAGCGTTGATTCCGAAAGGCCCGTTCTCGAGGAACTGTCCGAACAGCGAGGATTTCCCGGGTCCACCTTGCAGCCACAGGATGAGTGGCTTGTTCTGTGACTCCTCCTGCGGGCAGGCAACACAGTTTTGATATATTCAACTAGCAAATTTCTGACTGCTTCTATAGCAGCGGAAGTGCCTTCAGTGGAGATTTTGTTTATTCATCCTAACCTAGTAACATCCACCCTTCTGTAAATAAACGGATGTTCACCATACATGTGAACGTTACGAAGTGAGAACAGTGTGAAATTAATGAAGCAATGGCAAGTTAAATGAGCAAATTAAATTAACACTAACAGCACTGCGCTCAACAGAAGGCAAAACATGTTATGCTGCATTTTCAGGTCTTGTGACCAAATCAAATATGTGACATGCTCGTGGGAGGCGAGCTACTGTTAAGTCTCGATAGCCGGAATAAACGCCTCATCAACGTAGCATGACCACGCCATGGGGCAAAAAGAATCTGAGCGCTTAGCCCAGTTTCCTTTTGGCTCATGGCGGAAGCAATGACATGTCTGGCTGGTCGGCCGAGAACGACGAAGCGTTCACCACCCAGCACCTCCACCAATTGAAAGGGGGTTTGTGCACAACTAAAACAGGGGATGGAGTTCATGGCGGGTGACACAAAACGGCGACCAGAACGGCGGGCAGCGCAGAAGACGGCCAGTCCAACCGAAGCGAGCGGCATCAGGCGCGGCCGTCATGGTTCGCTACAATTCCTGTTATTTTTATTGCATCAAATGAATTTTAAAACATTATTACGAGCTAAATAACAGTACATCGCAAAACGCTTCTCAATAATCCTTTTTAAATAGCCAAGGGTTTGACGAGACACCTCAGGACGAGTTCAACTAAAAAAATTCTCTTTAACGAAAGCGAACGTCCCCCCTCCCCATAAAAATTAGAAAATAACGCTTCTAAATTCAACCGGCTGGCTTTTCACACTTAAAAGTCAAGCAAGGGAAGGGAAGCCGGGGATGCAATAATGATGATGATGCTCATGAACTAATTTGAAAAAAAATAATAAATCACTTAAACATTATGGTTGCGGTAGCTGAGGAAGAAGCGAAAATTCCCCATAGAAGCTCGCTTGAGAATCGCAGTGAAGGCGTAATGCCTTGCTGGCGATCACACAATAGGTTGAGCTTTCAAATGATATCTCACGCGAAGCATCGGACATTTTTCGAAAAAAAAACATGCGTAACCTTAACATGGCTCTTTAAGGACTCTCCCTAGATCCTTGCGTGCGCCGGAAGCTAAAGGAATATGCTCGCCTCATAAACTCGAGAATCGAACATATGAATTCGCTAAGGACCATACGACATCCAAGTATATACTCCTGTGAATGGAACAGCATATGACAAAGCGTTGGCTGGCAAGTTGCTCTTATCATAACTATGGCGAAGCCACTGGTGTCTCATTTTATGGTCACGTCTTTGCGCATGCAAGGTGCCTCGCATAATGACCCATACACGTGGCAGTCTGCCCCACAAAACCACTGCGTCACCTTCAGTCGTCATTAATGAATGCGTCGTCCTGCGCTGTTTCGCATACACAACCACGGCGCCACTCCTCCGCTTTAGTTCTAAACAAAGACAACATACGGGTACTGAGACGTTGTGCCTTCTTTTTGATTTTTCTTACCATTGGCGAGGACTCGTTTAGCCTGATCAAAATGATAAAATATTTCGTTATTCTTTTGGCACAATGTCTACAAGCACTTCAAATACATCGTTAATCTTATTTCGGATAAAAGGCCGCCCCGGTGGCTCAGTGGTTGAAGCGCTCGGCTGCTGACCCGAAGGACGCGGGTTCGATCCCAACCGCGGCGGTAACATTTCGATGGAGGCAAAGTGCTAGAGGCCCGTGTACTGTGTGACGTCAGTACACGTTAAAGAACCCCAGGTGGTAGAAATTTCAGAAGAGCTGCACTATACGGCGCATCTCATAGCCTGGGTCGCATGGGGACATTAAACCAAATAAAAACAAAAAACGTTTCGCATAAACAGTGCCTCCAGGGAGCAACTACCTGGTGATGCCATTTTTCACTATTACCAAAACCATTAATGAAATTTCACGCTACAGCTGTGACAGAGTCCGGGAAACTTGCGCTATTCGAGTGCAGTGTGAACCATTGCCTATCGGATGAACAAAACACCAAGTCTAATTTTTCTGAAGCTGTGACTCCATCAAATAACGGATATCATTTCTATCAAGACATCAGGAGCGTTTAATATGGCTAGCGCGCATAAAACATTGCTTGCCTTTGATTTGATGTACAAGAAGAACAGGAACGAATTCTCCTCACTGCTGTTCCAGCGGTCAACGCTAATGAACCCGGAATAGGCTTCGAGGTCGGCACACGGCGGCGGCAGACACACTTGACTTTCGCTTCTCTTTCTTTCAAGAGTTTCGTTGGAGCGAAGATCGCTCAAGGTAAATGTCAAATCTTCAGAAGGTTCGCTGAAAGAGGGTACAAAATCGTTAAAAAAACTCCCCAGGCTCTTTTTTTTCTCACATGGAGTTCAAGCTGGCCGCAGTCTATCATAATTGAGGAAACTCTATATTAGTATTTTAGTGCTCTAGCATGCAGTTTACGTCTTTTAACAGAAACTGGAAAAGTCGGTTAACAAAGCGCAGCAAAGAAAAAAGGTCGGATCTACAACGTCTGTCCGTTAGCACACCTGCGGCGTGGGATACTGATATCCAGTTCTCAATACACAGATAAATGTAGTATCATCTAATAACAGTGTCACTCCCGTTAATCTATATTGAACTGCGAATAGGCAATCATTAATGAAGAATCTCGATGGATGGATGGATGGAAACTTTATTGGGTCCTGCAAGTAGAGATAAGTAACCACTAAGCGGGCCGCTCCCACGTCGGGACCGGAAGACCAAGCCTCACGGCCACGTCGTGAGCCTGCTGGACAGCCCAGAATTGTTCATCCAGTTCCGGGCTGCGGAGTGCAGCCTCGCACTTGGACGCGTCCTTGATCGCCGAGTCTTCAATTCTTGCGCAAGACCAGAGCATGTGTTCGAGCGTGGCTAAATCACCACAATGAAGAATCTCGATGTCGGGAAGTTTTAGATGTCCACTGAGTATATACTGTCTTTGCCGAAAGTGACCAAGCTGCGGGGTTTGTTTCGTAGCCGCGTAGCGGAGTACTTACGGCACCCGTTAAGCTATCAATCTCCTTAAGTTAAAGAAAACCAGTCTCTTGAAAGCTCTCGAAACCATTGATGTCACTTCCGAACAGTAGAGTTCTTGTAGTGAATGTATTGCAGCGTAGATCAGCTGTTATCAGGGCCATTGCCTGTAACCTGCTTTTTCACACGGCCTCTGAGCGCATGCGCGCCTCTTCACCTGCTGCACTGGTTGAAAACAAGCCGCCAGTTCCAACTTCACATGCGGAGCTCACGTTAGTCACAGGCGCATGCGACAGATGGCGGCAGCTTTCAAGCATGCACTTGCCACTTTGCAGGCCCAGTTAGGGCCTCGTGGAACCAGATAGCGCTTGCGTCTCCCAGGTGCGTTTTAATTTCAACCAGCTGCAGAACAATTTTCCCCAATCCACAGAGGTTGCCACATTTTGTGAAAAAGTTGAATTCATCACTTCCGAACATAAGCAGTGTGTTTCTTCCGTTCTTTGCAACAAAAAACTCCAATTTTTGGCCTGCGCATTCTTTCGATAGCGCCACCGCCCGCGAATCAGCACATTAAGGACGTAGAAGTATTTAGAAAAATATGCTTGCTTACCGGAGTAGAAAATAAATGCTCGCAAGTACAACCATAAAATATAGCGATGAGACAGAATGGTTAATATTAGCGTCACAAATCACTCATGTGACATGTGTATATATGCGTTTGCCTTTATGACCCCCATTTGCCACCAAACCTCAGTCACTCCGAGCTTTTTTTATTACAGTACATTCGAGAACTCTGAACAAGCATTAAGATAAAACCTTGCATTGTCGGAACTTTTGTGCCTGGTGGATTTTCTGAACATCAGCCAAGTGTTGTCACAAGTTGGGCCCCAACCTACGGACCACAAATTCAATCTGTCCTCGGTCTTGGCTAGTACTCCAGACATAGTCTCGCGAATCATTTTCACATCCGATAATTTCCGCTCGTAGCCGTCCCTCTGAGTGACCGAATATGGGTTCTAGTGTAAAAATAATAAACTTTACATTTCACTGTTCTGACGGATGCCCAAGCTGTAATTAGGGCAGCAACTTCGGTTGTTTTTTTTTAAATGTAGAGGGTAAAAAATCCTCGTGCCACGTATTCGCTCTGTAGATTTAAGTTAAGAAAACGCAACTATATAATGTCTCATAGAACCAGTTTTTCGTTATATGCTCGATTTTTTATTTAAAAGTTATGCTCTTTTGGAACTTATAATTTGAAGTTCTCCAATTCTGTTACCCTATGAACTTGTGAAAATAACCTATCAAATATTTCCTCAGCTACACGCTTTGGAATACAGCGGCCAAAAAAGTTATCTTAAATTATACTTTTATTAGTTAAATACAGGCAGGAGTTACAACAAAACTCAAGGTGTCACTATTTTTTATGTCGACTGGTCTAAGAATCCTGCACCTAAATTTTTGTTTTCATTGAGGCCCAATTTAAGCAGAGAAATTTCAACAGTTTTAATCTGGCTATTTATACCTTTACAGCCACCTTATACGCATTTGAGGGCGCACATGACAATTTCGTGCAACAATCTCTATCTACACTGTTTTCTTGTTTTCACTGCAGTAGGCTATATTATGGCAGCTTTCGCGGTATCGAAATGATGAAATGATGTCTCTACCTCCCGATTCTTGGCCGATCCCCCAGTGTGGGTATGTGCCATCTTTTGAAAGACTAGCAACTACAACAACGCCTCAGAAAATCTCACAGAGCTTAGGGCCCAGCCTTTTAGCAAGGAGGCTCTGGGAGTGATCCCCGCATCCCATTTGGTGGAGGTCGCTCCTGACCGTTATCCTCATCCTGGAACTTGGCAGCCGTACGTAACCATCACCGGCCACGATGCACGACGGTGCGAACCAGACATCGCCACCCGTTCGTCCTCCCACCATTCTGTGGTCTGGTGCCCAGCGGCAGCGCGACCCAGCTATCTTCAGTGGTGCGGATGACCACGACATTGACGACTGGCTGACCTCTTACGAGCGCGTCAGCACTTACAACAGGTGGGATGATTCCGTCAAATTGAGCAATGTGCTCTTTTACCTCAACCCGCCGCGGTGGCTCAGTGGTTGGGACGCTCGACTACTGATCCGGAGTTCCCGGGTTCGAACCCGACCGCGGCGGCTGCGTTTTTATGGAGGAAAAACGCTAAGGCGCCCGTGTTCTGTGCGATGTCAGTGCCCGTTAAAGATCCCCAGGTGGTCTAAATTATTCCGGAGCCCTCCACTACGGTACCTCTTTCTTCCTTTCTTCTTTCACTCCCTCCTTTATCCCTTCCCTGACGGCGCGGTTCAGGTGTCCAACGATATATGAGGCAGATACTGCGCCATTTCCTTTCCCCCAAAACCAAATATTATTATTATTATTATTATTATTATTATTATTATTATTATTATTATTATCATTATTATTATTATTATTATTATTATTATTATTATTATTATTATTATTATTATTATTATTATTATTATTATTATTATTATTATTTTACCTCACGGGCATTGTCAATCTTTGGTTTCGCAACCACGACGCTGACGTCCCGACGTGGTCCTCCTTCAAAACGAGTTTTGCAGACATGTTCGGCTGCAACAACGTGCGAAAGGTCAGCGTCGAACAACGTCTAAGTGCCCACACACAACAAACTGGCGAATATTTCACAAGCTATATGGAGGACATTGTTGACTTGTGCAAACGTGTAAACCCGTCCATGCCACAGGGCGACAAGGTCAATAACATCCTCAAGGGAATCGCCGACGATGCTCTTCAAATGCTCTTGGCAAAGTACCCAACATCCGTCGCTGATGTCATCCGGCTTTGCCAAAGCTATTATAAATTACGGAAGCAACGTGCATCTATGCGCCGGTCTGACAAGCCTGGTGGCGCACTTGCTGGTTTGGCCCTCCACGTTCCACCTTCTGACCCTTCACAGTTCCTGCAGCAGGTCAAAGCTTTCATCCGTGAAGTTGTTCGCCAGCTGTCCCTTGTGTCTCACGTTCGGGACGACACCGTCTGTTCTGCTCCCAACCCTGCGCCGTCTCTCCTGCCAACTCTCTGCCATGTAATTCAGGATCAGGTCGTTTAAGTCCTACCACCGACTCATCCGCTTCCTCCTGTTACTGCGCCACTCACCTATGCTGAAGCCGTGACTAAGTCGCGTCGACCGTTCGCTCCTGTCGCGTATCCCACCAGTCCTCCTAGTTTTGCTCCACCACCGCCCACAGTGGTGTCCATGGGCGGTGGCGGACAAATGGTTCGAGCGCGTGTCTGACGCTCAGACCATACTCAGAGATGCGCTATCTCGAACCAGGCACTGCCGCTAGACCTCGCTCTGCGCACTGTGGAGAACAGACGGCACGGAAGCTCTAGCGTTCTAGACAGGTATGTGGTAGACTGTACGTGCCGGCATGCTGACCAATTTTCTCTCACCTTTCATCGATAGGCTGGCCGCGATGATTTCCGTCATCGACATCTTGTGCCTGAGTGCATTGCATATGTGGCAAGCCAAAAGCAAGAAGCAGAAGAAACTGAAAGCACTTCGAGACTTCCATCAAGGAATACGACACGCAGGCACCACAAACAGGCGTTGAATGCGCCTTCGTTAGTGCATCGTCTTTTAAATTGCCTTCCGAAAAGGTCAGCTGCAGTTGCCGCGAAAAGTGAACGGTGGCGTATGAAAACAGTCACAGCGGGAATGACCTTTTTTCTTTGGCAAACGATGACGCATTGTTGTACAGATCTTAGGTGGAGTGGGAGGAGTCAGGGCGGAGACGTTCTTTTTTGCGACGTTCTCTGCGACCGCTTTTGTAGCACTCTAGCCATGATAAGATCAAAGGTTGTTTTGTGTGCGGCAGTTTCCCTCTCAAATAATTCGCTCGTGGTTTCGATGCATTTACAAGTGGAACTCCAACTCTTTCGAGTGGAAAACCACTGCGAACTGCGTACGGCATTCAGTCAGACTTGGTAACATTGATACCGTACAAAGCTACAAGAAGAATATGGACCGCTGCAGGTTTTTTTAATCCGTTACCATTTCGAAACCAGCCGCTGGAAAATTCCGGAGCACAATGTTGAAATAAACACATTCGACATTAAAGCCTATGCTATTGCGTGTCTAATAATTTCTGGGTACCGTTTTGAAGGTTTGCGGGTTCATTTCCTCAACTAGGTGTTGCGGACAGCCAGAGGAGGAGGAGGAGGAGGAAAAGCAGGGAGGTTAACCAGACGAATAGCCGGTTTGCTACCCTGCGCGGGGGGAAGGGGTTAGGGGAGGAGAAGATGAAGGAAGGAGAAAATACAGTTGCAGGAAATTAAAGTCACACCGTTCAGTGAAGTCACAGCCTGTCGTGCAGGCCAGAAGTCCTCAAAAAGCGGAGCAGTGCCTTGGAGGCCTTCACCACCGACGACCGCCGCGGCCAGTGGCCAAGAATCTTCGTTTCCGTCAGCGGGCGCAGGTCTAGATGCTCCAGTGCACGGCAGAGAGACTGTCTTTCGGCGCTGTAGGCAGGGAATTCACAAAGAATGTGGGCTATTGTCTTATCACACCCGCAGATGGCACATGCAGGGCTGTCAGCCATACCTATAAAGAGGGAGTAGTGCTTGGTGAAAGCTACATCAAGCCACAGGCGACACAACAAAGTTGCTTCACGTCGTGGTAGGCCGGATGGAAGCCGAAGCTTCACATCTGGGTCTAAGGTTTGTAAACGCGAATGAGAGAATTGGCCTCAATTCCACGCGGCAAACGTGCTGTCCCGCGAAAGTGGTCTAAACCTGCCCGCTGCGTCGGCTATCGAGATGGGGATGGTCATACAATCACCCTCATGGTGAGCAGTTCACGCGGCCTCGTTCGCGCGGTTGTTGCTTGCGATGCCGCTGTGTCCTGGCAGCCATTGGTAAACAATATGGTGCCCTTTAGTGAAGGCGGTGTGGTGGAGCTGTCGGTTTTCCGCGACAAATTGTTCATGGGACCCGTGACAAAGAGCAGATTGTAATGCTTGGAGGGCTGCCTTTGAATTAGTGAAAACACAGCTTTGCTGGGGTGTTTCTTCTCTGATATGCTCATTGGCCACACGAATAGCAGTAAGTTCTGCACCATTCGATGAAGTCCGGTCTGATGTTTTCACTTTCTTAATTATGGTCCTTACGGGGATGACTACGGAGCCCGAGGAACTGGAAGGGGTCACTGAGCCATCGGTCTATAAGGTCCATTCTAGAGTGGTTTGTTTTAGTGCTGCCGTCGATAAATCAACCTTCTTTTTGATGCCCGGTATAAAAAGAAGCACACAAGGTTCGTGCATACTCCATAATGGAGAAGACGGTCTAGAGGCTTGTGTAAATTGGGTTGGTAGGAAGTCGCGATGGTCATCAATAATTTTCGCGAACGATGTACACGGCCGGTTAGCAGGAAGACTGGCAAGATGGTGTGCGGGAATCCAAGAGAGGTGACGAATATGCGCTCTCAAGGCTTCGATTGTCACATAGGCAGTCATTGTACTCTCCTGATCGATGAGTACTGTTGCGGCTGTAGACGCGAATTGTGGCAGTCCTAGGCACGTCCGCAGAGCTTGAGCCTGAACACTGGAGACACCATATGTTCGTCTTCCTCAAATTTCATAGTGCAGGAATACTGCACCGAAGGAATCCCATGAATAATGCGGGAAAAACTGCGGGAATAATGCGGGACAGCCAGGGGAAAAGCTGCATAGACAGCTTGAGAGGTCCTGGCTTCCTCTTACAGTGCAACATGGACGGCGGTGGAGTACGACAATGTAAGGAGAAGATTCGGTACAGAGAATGAGAAAAGGCAAGGTGCGTCTTGTCACAAAGAATTCACGATGAATTTCATCATGAGCGATGCACGCTGTGTCAGTATAAAAGTTCTAAAAATGAGCCATATGTTTACCGCTTTTTGCCTCTCCGCGGGTAATTTCCGCAGCTTCTGTGGTAATGGCCAAAGTACATTCTCACCAGTACTGTGTTGCCATCACGCTCAGCCTAACACCGCGGGCATCTGAACGACCGCGGTCGCAAGTTCCCGCCGGTAATCGGCCAGGGAAAGGCGAAGCTATACGCTCGGCGTCAGTGACGTCAAGGCTTAGGCGTACAGCGCCACAGCTTGCGGCCTGCAGTTCTTGAGCGGATTCTCGCATATAGTAGTATTACGTCTGCTGTTAAGCGCCCGTTCCTGGGTTTCTCGTCGTCGTCATCACCGTAGTAGTAGTAGTAGTAGTAGTAGTGGTGGTGGTAGTGGTGGTAGTGGTGGTAGTAGTAGTAGTGGTGGTAGTAGTAGTAGCAGTAGTGCTAGTAGTAGTAGTGGTAGTAGTGGTAGTAGTAGTGGTGGTAGTAATAGTAGTAGTAGTGGTAGTAGTTGTGGTGGTAGTAGTGGTGGTGGTAGTAGTGGTGGTGTTAGTGGTGGTGGTGGTAGTAGTGGTGGTGGTTAGTGGTGGTGGTGATAGTAGTGGTGGTGGTGGTAGCAGTGGTGGTGATAGTAGTGGTAGTAGTAGTGGTAGTAGTAGTAGTAGTAGTAGTAGTAGTAGTAGTAGTAGTAGACTTCCATCAAGGAATACGACACGCAGGCACCATAAACAGGCGTTGAATGCTTATTCGTTAGTGCATCGTCTTTTAAATTGCCTCTCGAAAGGTCAGCTGCAGTTGCCGCGAAAAGTGAACGTGGCGTATGAAAACAGCCACAGCGGGAATGATCTTTTTTCTTTGGCAAACGATAACGGATTGTTGTACAGATCTTAGTGGCGTGGGCGGAGTCACGGCGGAGGCGTTCTTTTTTGCGACGTTTTCTGCGACCGCTCTTGTAGCCCTCCAGCCGTGATAAGATCAAAGGTTGTTTTGCGTGCGGCAGTTTCCCTCTCAAATAATTCCCTCGTGCTTTCGATGCGTTTACAAGTGGAAAACCAACTCTTACGAGTGAAAAACCACTGCGTACTGCGTACGCCATGCAGTCAGACTTGGTAACATTGATACTGTACAAATCTACAAGAAGAATATGGGCCGCTGCGGGTTTTTTTAATCCGTTACCATTTCGAAACCAGCCGCTGGAAAATTCCGGAGCACAATGTTGAAATAAACACATTCGACATTAAAGCCTATGCTATTGCGTGTCTAATTTCTGGGTACCGTTTTGAAGGTTTGCGGGTTCATTTCCTCAACTAGGTGTTGCGGACAGCCAGAGGAGGAGGAGGAGGAGGAAAAGCAGGGAGGTTAACCAGACGAATAGCCGGTTTGCTACCCTGCACGGGAGGAAGGGGTTAGGGGAGGAAAAGATGAAGGAAGGAGAAAAGACAGCTGCAGGAAATTAAAGTCACACCGTTCAGTAAAGACACAGCCTGTCGTGCAGGCCAGAAGTCCTCAAAAAGCGGAGCAGTGCCTTGGAGGCCTTCACCAACGACGACCGCCGCGGCCAGTGGCCAAGAATCTTCGTTTCCGTCAGTGGGCGCAGGTCTAGATGCTGCAGTGCACGGCAGAGAGACTGTCTTTCGGCGCTGTAGGCAGGGAATTCACAAAGAATGTGGGCTATTGTCTTATCACACCCGCAGATGGCACATGCAGGGCTGTCAGCCATACCTATAAAGAGGGAGTAGTGCTTGGTGAAAGCTACACCAAGCCACAGGCTACACAACAAAGTTGCTTCACGTCGTGGTAGGCCGGATGGAAGCCGAAGCTTCACATCTGGGTCTAAGGTTTTTAAACGCGAATGCGAGATTTGGCCTCAATTCCACGCGGCAAACGTGATGTCCCGCGACAGTGGTCTAAGCCTGCCCGCTGCGTCGGCTCTCGAGATGGGGATGGTCATACAATCACCATCATGGTGAGCAGTTCGCGCGGCCTCGTTCGCGCGGTTGTTACCTGCGATGCCGCTGTGGCCTGGCAGCCATTGGTAAACAATATCGTTCCCTTTAGTGAAGGCGGTGTGGTGGAGCTGTTGGTTTTCCGCGACAAGTTGTTCATGGGACCCATGACAAAGAGCACATTGTAACGCTTGGAGGGCTGCCTTTGAATTAGTGAAAACACAGCATTGCTGGGGTGTCTCTTCTCTGATATGCTCATTGGCGACACGAATAGCAGTAAGTTCTGCACCATTCGATGAAGTCCGGTTTGATGTTTTCACTTTCTTAACTATGATTCTTACGGGGATGACTACGGAGCCCGAGGAACTGGAAGGGGTCACTGAGCCATCGGTCTATATGGTCTATTCTAGAGTGGTTTGTTTAGTGCTGCCGTCAATAAATCAGCCTTCTTTTTGATGTCCGGTATGAAAAGAAGCACACGACGTTGGCACATACTCCATAATGGAGAAGACGGTCTAGTGGCTGGTGTAAATTTGGCTGGTAGGAAGTCGCGATGGTCATCAATAATTTTTGCGAACGATGTACACGGCCGGTTAACAGGAAGACTAGCAAGATAGTGTGCGGGAATCTAAGAGATGTGACGAATATGCGCTCTCAAGGCTTCGATTGTGACATAGGCAGTCATTGTATTCTCCTGAGCGATGAGTACTGTTGCGGCTGTAGACGCGAATCTTGGCAGTCCTAGGCACGTCCGCAGAGCTTGAGCCTGAACACTTTGCAGACACCGTATGTTCGTCTTCCTAAAGTTTCCTAGTGCAGGGATACTGCACCGAAGGAATCCCATGAAAATGCGGGAAAAGCTGCGGGAATAATGCGGGACAGCCAGGGGAAAAGCTGCATAGACAGCTTGAGAGTTCCTGGCTTCCTCTTACAGTGCAACATGGACGGCGGTGGAGTACGACAATGTAAGGAGAAAATTCGGTACAGAGAATAAGAAAAGGCAAGGTGCGTCTTGTCACAAAGAATTCACGATGAATTTCATCATGAGCGATGCACGCTGTGTCAGTATAAAAGTTCTAAAAATGAGCCATATGTTTACGGCTTTTTGCCTCTCCGCGGGTAATTTCCGCAGCTTCTGTGGTAATGGCCAAAGTACATTCTCACCAGTACTGTGTTGCCATCACGCTCAGCCTAACATCGCGGGTGTCTGAACGACCGCGGTTGCAAGTTCCCGCCGGTAATCGTCCAGGGAGAGGCGAAGCTATACTCTCGGCGTCAGTGAGGTCAAGGCTTAGGCGCACAGCGCCACAGCTTGCAGACTGCAGTCTTTGAGCGGATTCTCGCATATAGTAGTATTACGGCTGCTGTTAAGCGCCCGTTCCTGGGTTTCTCGTCGTCGTCGTCACCGTAATAATAGTAGTAGTAGTAGTAGTGGTAGTGGTAGTGGTAGTAGTGGTGGTAGTAGTGGTGGTGGTGGTGGTGGTGGTGGTGGTGGTGGTGGTGGTGGTGGTGTGTGGTAGTAGTAGTAGTAGTAGCAGCAGTAGCAGTAGCAGCAGCAGCAGCAGCAGTAGTAGTAGCAGTAGTAGTAGTAGTAGTAGTAGTAGTAGTAGTAGTAGTAGTAGTAGTAGTAGTAGTAGTAGTAGTAGTAGTAGTAGTAGCAGCAGCAGTAGCAGCAGTGGTAGTGGCAGCAGTAGTAGTAGTAGCAGCAGTAGCAGCAGTAGTAGTAGCAGCAGTAGTTGCAGCAGCAGTAGCAGCAGCAGTAGTAGTAGCAGCAGTAGTAGTAGTAAGTAGTAGTAGTAGCAGTAGTGGTAGTGGTGGCAGTGGTAGTGGTGGTAGTGGTGGCGGTGGTTGTGGTGGTGGTATGTTGTAGTTGGCGTAACGGTAGGTACGTTAAAATGGGAACCACTTGGAATGTGGTTACCGTGGAAGGAGGAGGGTGTGACGAGAGTCGATGAATCCCTGACCAGCGGCTGGTTAGCACTGAAGGAGGAGGGTATGGCGAGTATGTAAGAAGGCGCAAAAGAGTATTCTTGCATTAAGAATACCTTCCTTATAATCTCCCGGGGGCGTGACGCCATTATAGAAACGGGCTCCCTCTCGCGTAACCTCTTCATACGCAGCAGCTGCCGTCGCCGAACGACGGATCACCTGTTGCCGGAAGCATCTAAGCGTCTGAAAATGGGAACGTGCGCTTATAGCCTGAATTTTTTTCTGATAAACGGGCCAGTTCCGTCCGATAGGATGTTGTGAGGGAAGAGCATCGCGGTAACATCGAGGGTAGTTAGGCATGGCAACGTCCATATTTGAGTGTGCGGCGTGGCATTTTGCAAATCGAATCCTTTCCACGGAGGTTTGAACGCTGAAGACATCACCCAGAGAAGAATGAGAAGCTGCGGACATCACCAAGAGAAATATGAAATGCTTACACCATCGAAACAGACGTTCTATGTTTACCGGCAGAAATACCTCTGTGTCCCTTTGTAAGACCGAGATGCCATGTCTTGAAGGGTTTTTGTTGATTCTGTGTGGTCTTGCTTCAGCGCATGCCTTGGATTTCCTCATAACTGCTGGTTTCTCAACGATTAGCGCTTGTCCTGCGTCGTTCTCCCGTTGTGTTTGTTTTTTATATGCGCTATTGTTTCCATTCTCAAGCGACACCGAGCATGTCTGACTGAGCAGTAGAGTGATCGTCAGTGCGTTCGATTGCTAGCCGAGAGTCGTTTCAAAACGGTAATCAGTTAGCACCAAACGGCAACTCATGAAAGTGGGATGTCGGATGGCTGTCAGCGAGGATGCTCCTCACCCATCAATTTCCCTGCCGCTGTTGTTTCTTTCAGACGAAGACTAGAGTAGCAATAGAACTGCATTCGCTCCACACTGATTCAGTCAGCTTTTTAATGCGAAAGCATTTCTAGGCTCTGTTGGTGGTTTCGTGTCCGCAAAATGTGTCCGCAGCAGTTATGGCGTTTTCAGAAGAAATAGCATACAGCGAATGGCTCTAATAGATAGAGGGCGATGTGAGGGTGCTGCGCAATAAGTTTGATGTTAATGGCAAGATTTGTTAATTAATCAGAGCCATAAAATGTCACAAATGTAGGGAATGACTTTGAGCATAGTGAATGGTTGTGAAAACAAGTAGTTGGGCGAGAGCGAGCCATGGCGCCAAATTTCAAAACGAACTGTGGCGCCAGACCCGCCGCTGTGGCTCAGTGGTTAGGGCGCTCGACTACTGATCCGGAGTTCCCGGGTTCGATCCCGACCGCGGCGGCTGCGTTTTTATGGAGGAAAAACGCTAAGGCGCCCGTGTGCTGTGCGTTGTCAGTGCACGTTAAAGATCCCCAGGTGGTCGAAATTATTCCGGAGCCCTCCACTACGGCACCCCTTTCTTCCTTTCATCTTTCACTCCCTCCCTTATCCCTTCCCTTACGGCGCGGTTCAGGTGTCCAACGATATATGAGACAGATACTGCGCCATTTCCTTTCCCCAAAAAACCAATTATTAACTCTGGCGCCAAATTTCAAAACTCAATATGGGCGATTGAAATCAAAAGAGGGTATAATCAGAGTAAATGTCATTAATTAAGGCAGTTGAATACAGCAATTGGGGAAATTTATCGACTTAACATCGAACCTCGCAGTCAATAGAGGCAATCAACCAATCGACTAACTAATCAATCAGTCGATAAGGCAAAGAAGGCAAAAATAATCAAAGGGTGGCAAAGAGTGGCAAAGAGGGACAAAGAGTGTCGTGGAGGCGTCAATGCTTTCGCATTCCTCCAATGCGGGTTGCCGCAGTGATGACTACCGTTTTTGCTTCTACGCCCTCGATCTTCTACGCCCTCGAGGATTATCCATCCCAACTCCTCTGAACCCTAATATTTTGACGGTGGTAAAAGTGTAACTGCAAAAATACAACTTTCACGAGCAAACCTAGTACAAAAAAAAACAAATAAGCAATCGTGTGAGTGCGACTGAAATTCTCTTTTAGTGGTAGCGGACGCTCAAAGACTTCCGTAGCGCGCACAGCGAATCGCAATGGAGCGCCAAAATATCTCCTCGCGAGCTCAAATAATTTATTACCCAATAAAGTTACTGCTTTTACTAATGGCAGTCGCTACTTTTTCGTGGTGCAAAAGTTCAATAGCTACCCATATTATAACCGTCGCAACAAGTACGCAAAGATGTGTCCGGAATGTCTTTTTTTTTTAACTTGGAGTGATCTGCTTGAAGCAGCTGAACGTTTTGTTCATTTCTTCAGACAGTGAACCTTCACATCAATCAAATTTTTTGGTCGACTGTCACATTAAATCACATTTGCTTTAATGCGACGAAATGTTTACCAAGTATTGTTTCTTTTTTTTATTTTGCTCGCGGTACATGAAACAATGACTACCATTTTTCTTGAGCAACAATTTGAATTAAGAGTCCGCACTGCGCTGGTATGTGCGCTGAGCTACCGTGGCCCATAGAGTTTCTCAGTATTGCCTAGAGATAAAGGTGGCGCCACCGTCTATGTGTTTTTCTTAAAGAGCACCTCATCCTGCGCGGCGACGGCGGGGAGACGAGGTTTCGTATCTTCGATGGCCTAGTGTTAGGCAGAAAACGTGGGTTCTGCTTCGCATTCGGTAGCTGCGCCGCGATGCTCTCTTGTGTGCGCCGATTAAATTATTTCAGTGATGCGATTTTCACCTATTTAATAAATTTAACGCCAGTGAAAGTTCGGTGATAGGCTAGTATGGAAACTTTCGCAGCATTTCTTCGCGGTATTTCCCGAGGAGAGTTCTTTTGTTACGGCTGAATCGCTCCATACCCTTCAATAATAAAGCCAATTTAGGAAGCTCATCTTCGAGGCATTCCTGCGCTTGTTTATGGTAGATGAAATACAGTGCCGCCAGGTTTCCCGCTAGGTAATATCGATCAACTCTGTGATTCTGACCTACCATGCTTCGCTATTAACGCAGCTCCCTCAGCACTTGCAACTGTAGAGAACTAACGAAGCGCTATCCTCTATCGTCTCAAGTGTCGACTGTCATCTCAGATTATTCGAAGGATTCGTTTAACAGGCGTCCTCCCTAGCAACTGACGTCCATAGGAACAAGATATCTAATCAATCATTTATGACGCACTTTGCCGCAGCATAAGTACAAGCCAGCACTTAAGTACACTGACCTCAAGGCACAGCCGCGTTGAAGCGTGGCCCTTTCAGCGGGGACGCTTGGCTTTTTTTTTTACTCCTTTTAGAATTCCTGCCTTGTTATGAAGTGTAGCTGTATAGCCCAGAAAATAAAGAAAGGATAGTCGTGACGAAGAAACAGGGTGAAAAGAAACTGAAAGATCGGAAAGCTGCGCCCAGCTTCACGAAACTACTTTTCATACTAGTGCTGTGCCTCTGCGAACTGTTCTCCGAATAGTAATTCAGTTCAATTAATCTTCTCTCAGTGAAAGAAATGCACAGAAGCAAAAATAGAGAAATTCCATTCTATTATTTTTGTAGCGTTCAGCAATGAAGTGTGCTTCAGATCTGACTAAAATTGTAGCTAGAGCTCCGCATAACAAACCAGGAGGTAAAAATATGATATCAACTACCAAGATTCAGGGGTAAATTCAGCTTATGCGGCTGAAATGTTTCTGTTGCACTTTTACTATGTTGTCGGTGGCCGAGAATTTTTCTAGCGCATTCATGTGCACAACACGTTCAATTCCATTTCTTTATCGTAGTCAGTCACGGGTAATAAATTGAGCAGAACAGTTACAAGGAAACCGATAAGAAAGAACTCTGTAGGTATTAGATTTATAATGTGCGCTTTGTGTCGTTAGCCCCATTTAATAATATTTAGCTCATTTACAACTACCTCATATCAACCGCCGTACTTAAAGCTATTCATTCGGGTCGGCCTGGCGAATTAACAGAAGCATATATGTTTCTAATCATAAGCGTCACTCGTCGAACTCAGTCAAATCTTTCTTGTTTTTCACTACTCTGTGTGTAGTGATTTCGCATTTTCCACTGGTCAGCTGCACCCGCCGCGGTGGCTCAGTGGTTAGCGCGCTCGGCTACTGATCCGAATTTCCCGGGTTCGAACCCGACCGCGGCGGCTGCGTTTTTATGGAGGAAAAACGCTAAGGCGCCCGTGTGCTGTGCGATGTCAGTGCACGTTAAAGATCCCCAGGTGGTCGAAATTATTCCGAAGCCCTCCACTACGGCACCTCTTCCTTCCTTTCTGCTTTCACTCCCTCCTTTATTCCTTCCCTTAAAGCGCGGTTCAGGTGTCCAACGATATATGAGACAGATACTGCGCCATTTCCTTTCCCTCAAAACCAATTATTAATTATTATCACTGGTCAGTTGCAAGCAATACTCTTCTAGAAATATCTCCATGCGCCGGCAAGAGGTCGAACAGATCAAGCAACAGCTACGCAGTACTGTCTTCGCCTATCCTTTGGGTGCAAACCTCGGAATCTCGGAAAACCAACTTGTATAGTAAAGTTCGGCCTTGCTATCCACAAAAAGCACATGCTGAACATGTGGCACAAAACCTAATCTGCATGAAGAACTTTTCCTACCCGCCGCGGTGGCTCAGTGGTTAAGGCGCTC
Source organism: Amblyomma americanum (assembly GCA_030143305.2). Taxonomy (NCBI): domain Eukaryota; kingdom Metazoa; phylum Arthropoda; class Arachnida; order Ixodida; family Ixodidae; genus Amblyomma; species Amblyomma americanum. Next base: position 137,650 of record JARKHS020009094.1, on the reverse strand, counting down.
GGCTACTGATCCGGAGTAGCCGGGCTCGAACCCGCCCGCGGCGGCTGCGTTTTTATGGAGGCAAAACGCTAAGGCGCCCGTGTGCTGTGCGATGTCAGTGCACGTTAAAGATCCCCAGGTGGTCGAAATTATTCCGGAGCCCTCCACTACGGCACTCTTCTCTTCCTTTCTTCTTTCACTCCCTCGTTTATCCCTTCTCTCAAGGCGCGGTTCAGGTGACCAACGATATATGAGACAGATACTGCGCCATTTCCTTCCCCCAAAACCAATTATTATTATTACATTCATCTTTCCGGCAGTCTATCTGCGCTTCCCGTCAATAAACTTATGTGCCTGTCAACACATCATTTATTTCGCCATGCTATCAGCGGTTCCTCGGTTATTCTTTGTGTTGCAGCGATTTTTAGTATTACTGTTGTTGATGATGGTAATGGTTGTTCTAGAAATTTTTTCTTATTTGCAATGATCGGTGGAAATCAGGCTCTTAATAAGAGTCAATCTCCTGTTCTTTACCATACCGCCAGTCACCTCCGTTCGGCCTATATTGTTTGCCTAAAAAATGTTCACTTCAGATAAACTTAAAAGCGCTGTACAGATATAAGCCTATATGTTTATTGAAGATCTATTACGAGTTTTTTTTTATATTCCTTAATCATCTTCCTTCTGATGGTCCTTATTTTTCGGATCTGGACGCGGGACATACTTCAATACAATAGCAGAATATTATTGTGTTTGCGTTGGATATGTTACTGCTGCTAATTTAGTCATAATTAAAAAAGATGGCAGAGCGCAAATTATGCGCAAAGAATAAATCGAAGTCAGGCGTGCCGTCGGGCAGAAACACGTTACCCGGTGCGGACCTCTCCCAGGCCGACCACGGGATGTACAATACTGAATTTTGGGGCCACACCAGCGGATGTTACAGGACTTCCTTCGAGAGTGCAGTGTGTATCTATATTTGTAGATAATACTTTATGCCAGCAGGTACACTGTCGCAATAAAAAAAAGAGTTAGGCAAAGTAAAATGTTGAAATTATTTTCTGGAAGAGCCTTACTTTAGAGAATGAGCAAAAGCTTTTTGCGTTTTAATCTAAACGTCTTCTATACGACATTTAACTGCTGAATTTTATTAGACGAAAGGAAATAAATAATAATAAAGATTATGCCCCTCAGCACATTCCATTTTATTTTGTGGAAAATTTATTCATGCTCAGAGACAGTGATGAACAAGGTTCGCTTTGAAAGTGTAGCTGCGAGTCAGTAGGGCTTACGCACAAGTGTAGTTGAAAGGACTCGATTTGTTGCACTGACGCGTTAGTCGCCTAAAATCACGGAGCGTTAGTGGCCGACGACGCTGTTATTTTGAACATGCTGTCCGTGCGCCGCCATGTGACCTTTAAAATTAAATTTCTAAGAAATTCTTTCAAGCATTGACGGCTACTTGCACTCTTCCACGCTTAGCTTCAATCTCTCCCACAATTTTATTTGCGCTTGTACTTTTCAAAGTTGTTCTTCAGCGCTAACGACCAGGCTGCTGGCATTGTCGCCCTCGCCAATGGTCATTAACTTGCAACTGTCCTTGCGGATGTACCCTACAGCCAGTGCACGCTGCATCGTTTCCGTACAGCGTTTAGACTACTTCGTCCTAATGTCATTTTGTATATAGGTATGCGACCGTCGTGCAGTCGTGAAGACCACACGAATAGGATTTGGCATAGGTTCACAGGACACACGGTATTCGTTCAAATAGTATCTTTGGTACTTGCGTACCCCGTGAAGCCAGCAAAGACCTCAGAGGTCAAAGTGAGACCCCTTCTCAGCTCGCATAATGATTGAGCATCTGGGGTTTCGTAAATGCAACCCAAAAAAAAAATAAAATGCAAAGCTTGCGGACTTCCGACCAATATTTAGCCTTATCCTTATGAGAAAATCTATATTTATGGTGACTGGCGAAGTAGCCTAAACGTTTACTATTGATCTGCATCGCCAGTTCACGAAAACCAAGGTAATATTTGTGGGCACTGTGTGGATATTACTTCGCCACACAAGCGTGACTGTGTGAAGGCTTGTGAAAAATCGGTCACATCGAGCTTTTGTCACGCATCTCGTTGTGAACGAATAGCGCGTGGTCGGAGCTTGCAGGCGTGTATGGAAACCCACAATAGCGTAATATGCCACGCATATTTTTTCACATGTCAAAGTTTTCGAATAACAGGTCTCATGCTCACGAAGTGAACAAGGCAGGGAGGCCCTCAGGTTGCTTGCCAACGTTTCGACAACAGGACTTGTCCTCTTGTCGAAACGTTGGCAAGCACCCTGAGGCCTTTCCCTTCCTTGTACACTTTGTGAATGTTGAGAAGCCATCTGCCTACCCTCTCTCTGCTATAATATCCAACTAGTTGGTTGCTCATCACGAAACAAAACAGCGCACACTTCACAAAGGACACAGACGGGAAGACTAGCTCGAGATGTGTTATTCAAGTTCATTTCTAGTACATCTGGCATCCATACTTTGCCGTCACAGCGACAGTGTCACGTCTTTCTGTGTCCTTTGTGAAGTTTGCGCTGTTTTGTTTCGTCAAAGTTCTCATTTACGGCTTCGCGGATCCTTATGGTTTGGTTTGGTTTATGGGGGTTTAACGTCCCAAAGCGACTCAGGCTATGAGAGACGCCGTAGTGAAGGGCTCCGGGAATTTCAACCACCTGGGATTCTTTAACGTGCACTGACATAGCACAGTACACGGGCCTCTAGAATTTCCCCTCCATCGAAATTCGACCGCCGCGGCCGGTATCGAACCCGCGTCTTGGATCCTTATGCATTGATTCATGGAATTCTTCAGAATCAACGGAGAAAGCGGCCAGATGGGTTTATCTTTGACCTCCGCTAACTTTTCATGAGTGAGTGAGTGAGTGAGTGAGTGAGTGAGTGAGTGAGTGAGTGAGTGAGTGAGTGAGTGAGTGAGTGAGTGAGTGAGTGAGTGAGTGAGTGAGTGAGTGAGTGAGTGAGTGAGTGAGTGAGTGAGTGAGTGAGTGAGTGAGTGAGTGAGTGAGTGAGTGAGTGAGTGAGTGAGTGAGTGAGTGAGTGAGTGAGTGAGTGAGTGAGTGACAGAGGGGGAGAGTGAGTTAGTAGTGGGAGAGAATGAGCAAGCTAAAGTATTTAGTGAATAAGCCTGCGACTGAGGGATTGAGTGAGTGTGTAAACGAGTGAATGAGAGAATAAGCTAACGGATTAGGGAGTTGAGTTGAGGTGTTGAATGCTACAGGTGGGATTAGCCTTGCTTTATCTGCCGGCAATTGCTCCACCGCAGCGTCCCTTCGATATAAACAATGCCGCAACTACCCCGCTAAGCGCACAGACTCTTATAATAGCACACATTCTCTCCCGCAGTCACCATCTATGCACACAATCACTCCAAACAGTCCACATCACAGTCCACTCCAGAAGTCACCATCTATGCACATATTCGGTCACAGTAGAACATAGGCCATTGTAGTGCCACACTCCATACACACATTCACTCACAGTATAAAGTAGTCCACTCCGGAAGACACCATCTACGCACACATTCAATCACAGTAGGCCATAGCCCGTTCCTGCTGTCACCATTTAAAAACAAGATCCGTGTTCTGCAGAAATGTTAAAAGAAGGCGTGCAGCCTCCCTTCTGCATGTCTGGTTTCCACTCGGGTAGACAATGTCCTGCACTGTGCTGTGACGGGTTCCTGTCTTCTTGAAGGAAGCGAACATCACATGCCTTTCCGCGTTGTACTCTGGGCAGTACATAAATATAATGTTCGATATCCCCGCACACACCACATAAAGAGCAGAGCGGAGACGATGCTATGCCGGTCTTATGTATCCATGCAGGAGTGCGAGCAGATGCCGTGCGAATTCGATGTAGAAGGGTCGCCTGAGATCTTCTCAGTCCCTTGGTCACGCATGGCTTGTGGGACGCACTCCACAGGGTACTGAAGTGATTAGTGAGTGAGCGAGTGCGTATGACTTTTCGATTGGGTGCGTGAATGAGCGATTGAGCGAGTGTCCGAGAGTGAGTAAACTAACGAATCAGTTAGTGAGCGAGTTTGTAAGCATTGCTGAATGGGAGTCAGAGAGTGAGTAAACCCAATAATGTGTGATTGAGCGTGCGAGTGTGTATGAGTGAAAGACTGAATGTGTGTGAAAACGAGTCAAACGAATTCCTGCACTTCCCTGTAACCGCTAGCTCGTTAATAGGCTTCCTCTTCACTAGCTTCTTCCATTCCCTCTTGAAGTCTAAGCTAATTCGAGACTTTACCATTCTGCAGTCGCTACAACGCACCTTTCTGATGACGTCTACGTCCTGAACGATGCCAGGTTGACAGCATAGTATTAAGTCTACTTCATTTTTATTACCACCGCTGGAGCCCTTCCACGTTCATTTCCTGTGTTCTCGTTTTGCGGAAGAAGGAATTCATTATCCGTAAGTTACTTTTCTCCGCGAATTCTGCTACTAAATCACCCGTGCTATTCCTAGAGCCTATGCCATAGTCGCCTACTGCCTAGTCTCCAGCGTGCTTCCTCTCTACCATGGCATTGAAGTCGCCCATTAATTAGTACAACGTACTCTGTTTTTACTTCGTTCATTGCCTATTCCACGTCTTCATAGAAACTTTATACGACAAGATGATTTTAGCTAGAACTAGGAGCGTAGGCCTGTACTACATTTAATTTGTAGTTCTTATTAAGTCTAATTACGATAGCTGCAACCCTCGCGTCAATGCTACAGAATTTCCTTATGTTGCCAGCTGGATCCTGACTGATGAGTAATCCCACACATAGTTCTCGTCTGTCCACTAATCCACGGTACCATTATACGTGCACACTCTTTAACACTGTATACGCTTCGTCTGTTCTTATAGCCTCATTAAGCCCTATTACATCCCATTTAATACCCGGTTATTCGTCAAACAGCATTGCTAGACTAGCCTCACTTAAGGTTTTGGCGTTAAGCGTTGCCAGGTTCAGTTTCCAATGGCAGCCTGTCCCGAGCCAGATATTCTTAGCACCCTCCGCTGCATCAAAGGTCTGACCGCCGTCTTGGTCAATCCGTAACAGCTGGGGACTGAGGGCCGAAGGTTAACTATAGGCGGTTGTGGCCAAATACTCGTTTAGGGTGGGCAAATACTGTTGAGGTGAGGCAGTACGTTGTCGGTTCTGGTTACAGAGATCAGGCCGCATTCCAAGACTGATTGTGGAAATCCATCGACACGCCGAGTTTTATTTTTTTTTTAAACCCGGTGGGAAATTGCGCGTTGCCGGGATTCGAATCTCGGTCCTCTTGCACGCGAGGCGGATGCTCCTCTAAGTAATCGCTTCATTCTCAGCCGTAGCCAAAAGAACTCCTGAAAGCCACGAAGCAGGCTTTTGGAATGTGGCTAGTAATGCTACTGCACTAAATGTGTCGGGAAGGATAGAACCCGGCTACATAAATGAATACTGAAATTCATCGCAGAAGAGAGCTGTGAAGCCGCTTTTGAAATTCTCAAAAGCCTCAGGATTGAGTTCAAGGTTGTAAACTTTAAGAGTGTGCTCAGTGTGCCCTGTTAGCTACGGACTACGGACGCGTGAAAAAGTGACCTTTCTTTCCTCTCTCCCCTTTCTATCTCTCCATCCGTTCCCCTTGCCAAGTGTAGGGTAGCATACTCGGCGTCGCCGTTTTTCGCGCTGTTATTTTTGAAAATGTATCACCAACTCGCCCGCCTAGCCATCGTGTCGAACATGCCTCAGCTCCGACGCACATGCGTATCCCTGTACACGAATAGGCCAGCACTTCGTGCTTCAGAGCAAGACGCGGTACTTAGCTTTGGGAATCTCTTTCATGTAGCAGCTTCCGTTTCGAATCGACCCCCTCTTGCTGGTGAGGGGGACACTGCGGTTTTCCATTTTTTCAATTTTCAAAATTTTTTGCCCGAGAACGCAGGACATGCCACTAATGTGGTAGTGAAACAAACGTATTCGTATATTTCTTGTTTTTTTTTTCAATCACTCAGCGCAATTATAAAGGTGTTCGCATGGTGAAATAACGCTGTGCTTTTCAGGACATGTGCACATTCAACTCTTGCTCATGCATACACTAAGAGTTTTCGAGCGTGTCGGCAATCAGTAGTTCCTATTGATCTTATCACATCTTCGGCCGCGTCATATTAGATCATAACTGAGGAGGAGGAAAGACTAAGGAATACAGGAATACAGGGTAATGAACGTATTAAGTTGGACAAGTGTCGTGTGAACAATGTACCGAGGACGAGGTCCAGTCTAGGAATAAGGAAGTTCGTTACGTTACTCAGCGCAGGAAGCTATGCAGGAGAAAGTAATGCCTCTTTTTCACACAAGCACTAAGCAGCAGCGAAATAATCTTCGAATAGTTTATTTGGAGATAGCGAACCCCACAAAACATACATTACTGAGATAAGTAAAATTTCCAGGTTGCTCTTACATAGCATCAGCCATTATTACCTCAAGCGCAAATATAACACACAAGAAAAAAAAACATCAATAGACCGCTGCTTGCACCACACTGGGCGAAAGCTTTAGACGAGCAAGGTTTCCAACCTATAGCGAAGAATAGCCTAAAATTTTAAGGTTGTTTTCTTCACACCTAAAGGAAGGACTTTGCAACCCCAGGTTATGCAAGCATTGCTTTTTTCTCTATAGTCCTTATTTTATATGCTCATTACGACTTACGCAAAGGCCTTCCCGGAACGAAGCACAGAACCTTCATGTTTGCCGCGTATTTTCGCGTGAATTCAAAGCAAAAATATACTTTTCAAACTACGCAATCTAAATAATGTACTATCAGTTGCCTGCGAATTATTTTAATTTAGCATCAACTTAATGCAAATTGATGCCAATTTACTGGCATCGGTATTGACCTCTATTCGTATCAACACACCTAATTGGCAATGAACTTTGCGAGCACTAATTTACGCCCACAACGTTTCGCCTGCTGCTGACGATGTCCACGCCGCTCACAAAGAGCTCGATCATCTTGAACACGGCCGGAGAGGCATCGAACGTCGTATGATGTCCCGCTCGGGAAAGGGCCACACACGTCAAGCCTTTCGTTGTCTTCACGTATCCCACAAGCTTTGACCCTTCACCCGACTCGTACCAGGGCCGCCTTGCTGCCTTCCTCAGGGCCGCCGTACCTGTCCAGTTCAATGAAAGGATGTATTTCTCCAACTTCACAGCGGGGAGCACGGTATCCACGGTCCCCCAGAAGGCCAACACCTTCGTAGCGTCCAGAAGGTACTCCATCTTGTCCCGAAGGTCGATGAGGTAGTCGCCAGCGAGGTACAGCATGACGTGCAGCCGGTTGCTATCCACAACAGCCTGTGGACTCAAGTGCAAAGACTTCTTGAGTAGAGGTCTTTGCATGTACCTGTAGTAGTGGACAAATTCCGGAGGTCTCTGGTCGCTGAGCAGGCTAGCGTGGTCATTGTAGCCGGTGAGCTTCGAGAATAGGCTGGGCGTAGGGTGCAGTCGGAAGATGGTGTGGCTGAGAAGGTGGAGAGCCAAGGTACGGTTGATGCTCCACAGGCCACGAACGCGTTGCATGGCCTGGTTGAAGATCGCATGGCCGTTGTGGTCGAGCATACCATAGTGGAACAGAGTGTCGGAGGAGTCCATGAGGTCCAAGACGTTGCCCACCGCTGGAGCAGCGACTATCACCCCCGACACTTTTAGAGGCACGCTTGGGTCTTGCTTCGTCAGGAGGCTGTGAGCCAATGTCACGGCTGCACGCGCTGGAAATAGCCACATATGTTACTGAGCGAGATCGCCAGAGCAGAGGCGTGGGTTGGTCACTTTGTCAACAAGAGCATTTAACCAACTTTGAAACTAGGACTTTGTGGTTCATCTTCATAAAACCGTAACCCATCCGAAAAACTAGGGGCGAGGGCCATATGCAGACACATACATTGCCAACATCCAACAGTTTCATTAGGAATACGCACCGCACAACACGAAGTGACATGCATGAATTCTAACACAGTCTAAGGGAAGCAAATTTTTTATCAGACATCAGACAAACGTATATGGACAACAGTATCTAGTCCAGGCTGGTCGTTGCATTAATGATCGAACTGTAGAGCAGAAAGGCAACACACAGAAAAAGGACGAACAAGATTTTTGGCTTGTAGTACATAGCGACACGTGTAAACATTAATGTAAGCCGCTCTACCAAAAGTGCTTTTTAATGGGAAAGAGCGAGGACAAGATTACACGGGAGACTACCGAGGCTAAAAAAATTTTTAAAATTGCTCGATTATGAAGCGTTTGCGTTAGCATTCCTACTGTCTCTCTGACAAGGAACTTGCTTTCCTTGGGTCACGCTAAAATTCGGGAATATCACGTTGTGCTCTGGAAATGGGTCTTGTATCTATAGATGTGCGTGTTTTAAAAAGTTAGCGGAGTTTGTTAACGTCTCGTCTTTTTCTCGCCTCTTTCGATTCTCTACGGTTTCACGAGCACACACACTAAGCGATTTTTCATCCCTTCTCTGTCGAACTACTCTTTCATAACCACTAGCACTTCAGCGGTTAACTGTTAACATGCTACAAATCGTTCCTTATGGCTCAACTGTTAATCTGAAGCGAGCAGCGTAGGAGTGCAACCGTTCATCCAAAAAAATTGGCGGTGGTTTAGCTCTGGTTAAACCTGGAGTGACGCGATAGCTACAGGTGGCCGAGTGGAACTTGCTCAGTTGAATTGCAAAGTCAGTCTTTCGGCGCTCCGTTTCGCTGGGTGTTCCTTCTTCATCTTCGTCCCTATTGACACGGCGCATGCGCACAGCTGTGGCGCCAGCGCGCCACGCCGCCGGCAGCATCAGCTGCTCCGCACCACGTGGCTGGTCACGTGAGCAACCAGGTGACGAACCACGTAAGCATCTATGGCGCCGCGCCGCCGGCAGCTTCACCGCACCACGTGACCAACCCCGTGACAGCGTGGCGGCGCAGCCACGCTGAAGGCTCGAAATGCTACCGTAATGTAGCTATCGCTACAAAAGAGCAACGTCTGAAAAAAAAAAATTCCTCCCTGGGATTGGCATCCGGACACTGCGTCCTCGGTTGGGAAGCGGGTGTGCTATTAACCAGACACCACTACAACTAATCCAGCATTCTAAATACGTTCGTTATAGGTACGAAGCATCGAAGAGGTAAGTTTAGGCCGGGTGCATTTTATCCAGAGTATTGCTATTATGCGTGCAAAGTGAGGGTGTTATCCCGCGCTTCCGCAGCAGGCTTTGATAAGCCTGAAAAAATAGACGCGCTTATAGTGGCATCCTTCTGTAAAAAAAAAAACACGTTCGAGTCGTGTATGTATTGAACATAGCCTCACAGCCGGCGCTGCCGTGATCAAGACAACGTTCACTCGGTCCCTAGTCGCGGCCTTCCTTCCTTGTCGCCACTCGGGGTGGAGTCTCGGCTTTTCGCGGGCGATGTCGAGTGCACATTGCCGCAACGAGGACCGGCCACTTGCCACTTCACGCACCACTTCGCTACCACACAGTTTAAAACCATAAACTTAGACAAAATCAATGAAATCGCGCATATCATTAAAGTGCACCTCGCAACTCACCAGCATGCATCATTGGAAGAGCGTCGTACTTAACAGCGCTCATTCTCAGTTCCCTATCACTGCGATGGCGCTAAGCCTTTCTATAAGCAGAACTCGCGGCCTCCGCACGGTAGTAACAGTCGTTTTCTTGAACTATCTTATCTGATTAGTTTTTTCACTTCTGCGTACTTTTGCGGACTTCGATAATAAAAGGCGAAAGTTTAATAGCAGAAAATGTGTCAACAGATATTTGTGCTTACAGCGGAGCAGAGCAAGGGAGCGAGGAATGTAAATGATGTCGTTGGTCGCTCTGTTGGACTCTTGGCTACCGAAGGCTAAACCTTGTCCCGGTCGTTGTTACTCCCAAAAAAAAATCGCTTAGAGTGTAGAATGAGTGATCTCCAAGTTGAGTTCTTTTCAAAGAGAAGTTCTTATTTCCAAGACCATGAACTCATAAGAACACGGGGAGGGAATCATGTAGCTGCATGCGAATAAAAACAACAGTCCTTGAAACCAACGAAACTTAAAGGGACTTTGGCTTCAAATAATGCTAGCCTCCTTTGTTAGTTCCCAATCTCAACCTACTCCCAACTCAACCTCAGCAACTGAAGCAATTGCAAATCCCTTATACTTGAAGTTAAAATCACAAATGTCTAAGCCTTCAGAGTGGAAGCCATGTGAAATGGGCCTATGTTTAATTTTCCCAATTTTCAAGACGATTGTGCCATTCATATAAAATATGGTTTTCTATTCGGCAGTTGATTAATGGTTTGGTTTTATCGTGTTTAATCGTCCCAAAGCGACTAAGGCTATGAGGAACCCCGTAGTGACGGGCTCCGTATAATTTCGACCACCTGGGGTTCTTCAACGTGCACTGACATCGCACAGCACATGGGCCACTAGCATTTCGCCTCAATCGAAATGCGACCACCGCGGCCGGGATCAGCAGTTGAGTAATGAATTAGCGAGGCTAGCGCCGTGTTCTTCCAAACTCACATCCGTAGCTCTCTCCTGCAGTGTAGAGGTCACGCCCTTTGATCTCAGGAAACATGATAAGGAACTGCCTGAGAAACTCGCGAATTGCAATCCCGCACTCTTCACTGCTTCTGGCGTAGCCCATCGACGACTTGGTGAAGCTGAAACCTGCGCCGGCGGGCTGGTCGAGAAAGAGGACGTTGAACATCCTCTGGACTGTGTGTACCCGCCGGTACAGCACACCTTGGGAATTGATGCCTAGCGGGCCGACCTCGAGAAACTGGCCGAAGGTGCTCGATTTTCCGGGACCTCCCTGAAGGTATATCAGGATGGGCGCCTGCTCGGGGTTGATCTGAAGTGAACAAAAAGGACAAAATATTAATCGCTTAGGTCGCTTGAGGACCACGACTGACTTGCGCATCACGACAATGGCATTGGAGATCTATAGCGTTAACATTTACAACCAGAGGGCTTCCCTCCACTCCTCCCAGGCACCACCTGGTCACCTTCCTCACGAAGTGACGTCATTGCATAGCAGTGTCACGTGATCCACTCTATTGCTACCACAACTGGTATGTGGCAAACCAAGGCAGAGGGCCCCAGGAATGGTTTCGGATGCGCAGCTCCGAGGCAAGCCCTTTGGCTGTAGCTCCTCTGTATAACACTCACCGGAGCGTCGTTGCATACATCCTCCTTATCTACAGCGCTGATTCTGAACTTCTCGTAACGTTACATGAACTCCCATTCATATTTTTCAGCCTTAGCTGTTAATGGCTCTTTCGTCACTTTTGTGCAGTTGGCGCAGGCGTCTCCAAGCACAGCACCGGACGCCCGCCGGTAAAAATGCACCTACCGCATACGAAGGGATGCAGGCGCTAACCACTAGGCCACTGCTGTTAACATACCTCCTTTTTGTTTTCGCTATCACATGCCAACTAACCCTGAACTATTCGCGTTATAAAGTTGTACCCATCCGGTGTTTTTTTTTTATCTGAAAAAAAAATTGATCTATACTTAATACAGAATAAATGCGACTCCAAGGACTAATGACCACATTTTCATCACTGTCTCTTCAGACGAAAGTATTTCGCATTGGGTCATTCACCACAGACCACACGCAACATTCCCACGAACAAGCAGCTTTTAACATTAGCATCTAAGCGACGTATGTTCTACAGCCTGATGCCCAGTCCAACGGCACAGACGCTAAAATGGCAGGCGTTCCAAATGCCCCAGCAATTTCTGAATGCTCTGAACGTTCCAGCGCTACAGAGCTTCACGCGGATATCACTGGAACCTGTGCAGCGCTTCACAGCAACGAATTATGCAGGTTATGCTCTGGTTCGGTTAAGCAGGGCCAATGTGCAGCGAGACGGCACTCTTTACGCAACCGACTCATTAAAACCACATGCAAGCCATCATTTTTGCATAAGTTTTGTCTTACGCGCAATGCAAGTTATAGCATTCAAACTGATTTCTTTTTCAATGATTAACTTACGGAATCGAATGCAGCAAAAATTCATGAGTAAATCGCAAAGCTAAACCAATGCAACGACACCTTTTGCTGTAAAAAAAAAACACCAGACTGCCACCACAAGAATTCAGAGCTTAAGAAATACGAGAAGACACTTTCGGAGATGAGAAATAATACGCACCGTTTGCTGCAAATGGGAAGCTTAAAACGGGTAATTTTTTAGGCAGTTAGCTCTCATTTTAATCGCCCGAAACGTGTAATCGTACTTCAGTCATTTGCCTCGTGTACCGTTCTTTCGAAGGGTCGACTCTGCAGTGTAAATTGCTGTGTTCTGGCTTCCGAACAATTTCCTCATATTGGCTGCCACTGGGCGGTGATAGGCTATGGGTATTTTTTTTAGTTGCCAAGGTCAGTACACAAAAGGTATTGTTGAATGTGTGTTGCGGCCAGGCGGACAAAAACAGCGAGAAAAATTCTCACCGTAACTTGAGTAATTAACTAGAACTAATTAATTACTTCTTTGTTCACTACAGTTAGCGTGGATGTTTATATTGAAAACTTAGAGGCGGTGGTATTTGATGACTATTCTATTCTGTAGAATTTTACCAACGCACCTGTGTCCTCAGATGTGCACGTCTACATTTTCAGCCCTATCTCGTCTCATTATGCACGCGCGTCTAATTACCGTCTAATTATTCGGCACTCTGTTTAATTACGCTCCGTGTAATTATCCGTCTAATTACACGACGCTCGGCATGAAGCTCCTTAGTGATGTGACTGCAGATGTTGCGCGTGGCGCGTCGATTGACTAGAATGTGGAGTTACAGGCGATGGTTATAAACTTTCGCTCTTGGCCAGCAGGGTGGTATCGCTTTGCTTTACCGCTTGCGAAGTCTAAGGTGGCTCCACGATCTTATTAGATCCGTCTAATAAGCAACTGCTTAAAGAAACAGGGCACGCCCCGCGCCCCCGGCACAGTGATTCTTCGGTTTCACTGGCCAAGAACGGAAAGTTATCGCCGTCGCCTGCAACTCCATATTGCTACGACGAAGTGGCAGCGGAAGACGAAGTGGCCTCTCGCGTGAAAGGACGAACGAAGAAGAGGAGGTTAATGCAGCTCCCTGTTCGTGTTGGTGCTCCCTGCTAGGAACTCTTTATACCAACCCCCAACACTTGTAAATAAATGTAAATAGTATTTCCCCGTAACATCCTTGGTGGAGGTGCGGGGTAATTATATTTACAATTATTTACAAGTGTTGGGGGTTAGAATGAAGAGTTCCTAGCAGGGAGCACCAACACGAACAGGGAGCTGCATTAACCTCCTCTTCTTCGTTCGTCCTTTCACGCGAGAGGCCACTTCGTCTTCCGCTGCCACTTCGTCGTACAATATTATTGTCAGGCGAAGCACCATACGCAACAGCTGCGTCATACCAGGGAGGAGCCCCATGCTGAGTGCCGTGGTCTCACATAAGCAGCAATTACAAAGTTTGGGCTGAAATTTAGATGTGCATATCTCAGGACACAGGCGCGTTACTAAAATTAAACAAAATATAATAGTCTTTGAACACCACTTCCTCTAAGTCTTCAATGCAAACATTCGCGCTAAATGCAGTAAATAGAAGTTAGTGAACTGTAGTTACTTACTCCGGTAACGATGATAATTTTTCTCACTGTTTGTGTCCGCCTGGCCGCACACGCTTCACTTCTTCACTTCACTTTATCACCTTAAAGGTCCCCGGGATTGGGGGTATTACATAAGGGATATTACGCCATTTATAATAAATATATTTAACTCAAATATTAAAATTTATTTAAGGTTAATATAATTTGTTCAAAATCACTTGCCAATTGTGACAAATGGCAATTTGTAGAGAAGAAAATCCCCTCTCCACTTTTATGGAAGATAAAGAAGAGAGCAAGTTTGAGAGGGGGAGACAGAAGAGAGATGGTTGGAGGTGTCTGGTCCGCAGATCATATTTCGCAGATTCGCCTGAGTACCGCTATGCTTTTCCGTATTACGGCCGCGGTGTAGATTCCACGACTAAGTGCAGTGCTAAACGGCTAAAAGAGAGCTATAACAGCTTTCGCTGATTAATCCGCTAAGCCGGTAAGCTTAGCTTTACAGATGTTTTGCTAACATTAATATCACACCTTTCGATTTAAATCTAATTGCAAAAAAACGAAACTTGGATGGACGTTTTAGACTTCAGTTTGTCGGTGACTTGTGCCATGCCAGATCAGTTAGCATCTTGTCTACACAAAGAAATTTGCAAAGTAGCGCACGTTACGTTTCACGAAAACTTGCTTATGCTCTAAGTACTGAAGCGTGGCTCACCAAAGCTTCCATGTAGACGAAGAAGAGGTTCGCCTGGTGCTCCTTGTTGACGGTTATGAAGCCAGAGTAGCCGGTAGCGTTAACCCGCGTCTTCAAGATCTTCACGAGGCTTGCCTGCCTGGCCTCTTTGATGGCGTTCTTTTCAATCAAAGGGCTCAGAAAGAGGCCCTTGTCTTCAACATTCCGAGACTTAAACGACCGTCTGGGATGGTTGCAAAACAAACAAGAAATTTCAGTAAGAGTGAAGGATATTTGAAGACGAACAGAAAGTTTTGCCTGCATTTGGACTCCTCAGGCCGTAAGGCTTTCCAGGAAACAAATGTGAGCATGACTTTTGAGCCAGTGCTTTGAAAAAATTATTTTCCTGAATCGCTGCGCTAATTCTGGCTCGGCAACTTCAACATTACTTGGCGCTTGTTCTACATCTTCTTCATAGTTACGTTAGTACATAGTTACTTACGTTAGTGTCACATTGCAGAGAGCAAAGAAAGCAGTATAAGATTACACACGGCGCCTGTGATCGCATGCGTCCAAATAGCCTTGAGAAGTTTTTCGATATCCACACTCGTCATGAGTCATGGCACATAGATAGTATAGTCGTATACAACCTCATTCGGGGAAGACTATACTAAAGCCCTCATGCACTGATTAATCCGTAACACCATTACAACCCCCTTTCCCCTTCCCCTGGTGCAAACCCAATTTTCCCCTCTTCCTTCCAGTAATGTAAGTAGTTTTTTTGTGAGCGTCCATCATATTTGTCCAATCAAGCTGTCTGACGGATTTAAATTCCGCCATAAAGCATTCCGCATCAGAGTACTCTTAGTTACATGACTCGAGGTAAATATCTTCATTCGCCCCCAAGCCACAAATAGAATGTTTGGGTATTTCATGAATCATAAAACGGAAATATGCGCCGCAAAGAACAAAAAAGATGAAGTCGCAAATGTTAGAGAAACAATTCGCCGCATGCCGTGCTCATACCATACTAGTATCAAAGCTACGTTATCGTTCCATCTGAAGGCTCGATGACAGCTGATTTTTATTGCTTTGCCAGACTGACAGCGAGAACATATAGTTATACACCAGCTCATTTCTTGGAACCTTCGACTCGCTTTTTCACTAATAGGGCATTTACGAGAGGATAAGCTCGTTCTGAGAAACCTTGCAAAGTAGGCGTACAGTGTGTGTTCACTTCGCTCGCGTCAGGTCGCTTGGACGTTGCTAGTGATTACCATACTTTGCCTCAAACTTACCTCAAGAACGAAGACCTTGAGACCGCTGTTTCTGCACAAAATAGCAGGCACAGCGATAACCCCAAGACGATTTTCGTGGCCAACTGCATTTTACTTCTGATTTCGGACCATCTATCTGTAAATAGAGTTGAGACCACTTTTAAGCTTTCCATTCCCTGTTGAGGGTGTGGGGACTTGCTAGGGAACAAGGTTACTTACTCTGCCGTTACCCTTTGTTAAATCTCTTCAAGACAGACAGTTCTCACTCGTTCACACGCTTCTTGAGAAATTGGACAATCGCAAGTCTGATTCTTTCAGAGATACTATTTCCTCTCCAGAATAATGTCCCCTGCCGAAAATTGCGCGCGTCCTTAATCTCCAGTTCGAATATTTCCTCACAGCGTGTAAACATATCGGACAATTGAGTTAATATTAAAGGCTTACAGCACAATAGTGTCGGCAAAGAAAGGACAAGCAAAGAACCAATGCCTTGGCAAATACAACATTTCGCTAACGTGCAGAAATATTATCCGCAATTATGCTGCGCAGCAAATCATAACAGGTCATGGTGTCATGTCAATAGAGTCATGACGATTATAAGGTAATAGGCTCCTGAATAGCTTTCAACAAAGCTATCTCATCATGCTGTATGCTGCCTACGGAAATGATAGAGCATCTATTAAAAGTACAAAATCAAAGCCAGCCATTATACAAACATGCCACCATGAAACAAAAAGGAAATATTTTATGGTGTGCTAGAAGAGCGGATACATGAATATTTTGTTTTTGCGGTGAATTTCTTCGAACAGGCGAAACCACTGAGATGTCAGCAAATAGCGCAAAGACACGAATTGCGGTCACTGAGCTCTCTTCTGTCTTTATTCACCTCCACCGTCGTCACGCAGCATTGTTCGGTTTGCATTACGGAACCTCACTGCACGCTTTTAGGTTGTCTGAAAACTTTTGCGCGCAGTGCGATTACGGCGCAACACTGTTCTCTATGGCAGTGGTTTCATTAAACTAAAACTCAACACGTTGGTCCCTGGTCATCCCCACAAAGAGAAGCTCCTCAAGATCTTACTGATGACTTTTAATGCGCTAATATGCTTCGCTTAAATACTCCAGGACACACGCTAACCGCTCGAAATTCCGCACCAATCAAAATTCGCATTGATAAGAAGGCGCGCACCAGGAAGGCTGGAGAACTGCACCGGACGTCAGCCCTCATCATGTGCGCCTCTTTCACTTGTCCCTGTTTTTGGCACGTGTTCAACTCCAATCACGCATCAACTCACCCATATATTGCCACAGTACCAATCCATCCAGTGGCGCCATACCGCGGCCGAACTGTTTTAGCTGGGACTTGCCACGCCTTGCACATTCTAGGGGCTAGAGGACTGCCATCTTCCTCGCTCTAGCTCCCTGCTGTCTTGCACACCCAGCACGTCTAATTAAACCTGGTCTATGTGCTTCGACCGTTTATCGGTGACAGTGTCTACTCTTATGCGTGAAGACCGCATCGTGAAAGAGTTTGCAAAAGCACTGTGCCTGTGAACGCGACTCACTTTCTGAAGCCGATAATAATGCCTTGCACAATCAACCAAAATTGAATGAATGACATGGCGCGTACACAATACTAGCGTCGGCATCTAGGTGATTACTGGAAAACTTGTACTGTCACGCTTGCCCGGGTAGTGTACTTTTGAAATGAAGCATCGAGTACGCATAGGAGCTTAAAGCTCAAGTAAAAACAGTGCAACGAAGAGATACGACGCTGCGCCTCCCAGACATGTGTGCAATGGGCTGGCACCGCTGCGTTTACGCAGACGCTGAAATAACTCGAAGCAGAACTCACCTAGTAGTCTCGGCTAAGCGTACTTTGTAAAGCCTCCGAGGCCCTCCATCACCTCTGGAGCGACGCTAATTTTGAACACGAGGAAAGCCCCGGTTTGAAAGGGGCTAGAACATTGTAGCTGCAATTTTGCGCCTCAAGGCGCTAGATTTGAAGACGTCTTCGTTTTCTTTACTTCCGTTGAGCGTACTATACTTTTTTGTCGTTCATTGCTTTTCGTTTTTCTTCATAAAAGGAATTATACTGTTTCTTTCAGGCAGTAAATGCAAACGGCTTATTTTCAAATACATTCCTCATTTTACTTTAAATGCTTTAGACGAATGTCAAAGGATTAATCATCAATATTTTTTCGTCTTTGCAAATTGGCCGTCAATAGTGGCCAGAGCTCTTAGATCGTACCAGCTGGAGGTAGTAAAAGCTTTTATTGACACAAAGAAGTTCGGGGATGCAGGCCCTTGGGCACCCGCACGGCCCCACTACACTCAAACGTTCATGTTCCTACGGTCCATGACGTCAGCAGCCCGATCCTTGGCGGTCTTCTGCCGGACCAGGTCCTACGAAACTCCGCTTCAAAAAGTGACTAATTTCAGCAGGCGCTTTCTGGATGCTTAAGGCGGTGGCGCCATCTGGAAGAGGTAAATAAAAGCTCTTGCCGTATGCCGCCGTTGTCTTCTGAAAGCTTTTATTTTTGCTTCTTTTGTTCCTGGTAGTGGCTGCCTACCTTACACGAGGAGAGCACAATGAAACCAAAGAAAAGAAAACCACTGTTCTGTGGCGCGCTAAATACACTGCATCTGGAGCGTTGTCTGCTTGCACTATTAGAGCTTCTGCCCTATGTCTTTCATTTTGATTTCATCAAATCAGGAATGACGACAGCACAGTGTAAAAGGGCAGCTTTTGATAAACGTTCATTAGTACAACTTTTGCACACGACATCGCCTAACTTTTCGAGATTGCCCTATACATTTCCCTCCCTCCACTATACATTGCCTTCCCCCGTAATTCTGTTCTCTTTACACAGTACCTCAACTGGCGGTTTTGCCTCCCGGCTCGTATCGCAAGCTTTTCAAGCGGGATTTCTGGCTGAATAGCATCTCAGAATGCAACCTAAAAACGTAATACATACCAAGGGGGGAGTTAAACTATTTTCATACTGTCATTTTTCGATGGAAATAAAATGTCTAGAAAGAAATCATTTAGAGGGTGCAAAATTTGAATTGCCGTCTTACGCGGTAAAAAGCGCAGCGTTAATTCATCGCACTACAGGACCGCTGGAAATATACCTTTTAATTGTGCTCTTACCCGTTATCACAAATTATCCCCCCCCCCCCTCCTATGTTCACTAGAATCCACTCAGCTGCATGCAGACTGCGTAGTACCAACTTACCGGTGGTTGAGGTGGAACCACGATAATTGAAGTAATAAAATCGTGAACATTATCAGTCGCCGCTCACTCATCAAATCCGATAGCAATGCACGAGTTTGGCAGTAATTTGCTTCCTTCCACGACAACCACTGCCAGACACGCTAATTCTTGAAGAGAAATGTCCGTTTAAGAGAGTTCGGAAAGGATAAAAAACAGGTCCTTAGCACAGATTTTAATTCCTGTAAGTTTCCAAGCGTCGCTGCTAATTTTAGCGGAGCGCCACTTGTTGGCATTGCAAGAGGTCGGCGCACGAGAGGGGGACATTAGAAACAGCATATTTGCTTCGTGTGCTTTGCTGCATCGTTTCCTTGGCGCCTAGATGATGAAACTTCCTTAACCACGCTTAAAAATTCATCGAACATGGGTGCATAGCCACGTGTTCATTCCAAAAAATTAACGCTTTCACATCGGCTGTTCTGATATTAGATGCAAATGGTTTTAGGACTGTTAGTCACGGCATCCTGAGAGTTTTGAAAACGCCCCCAAGCACACACCAGTCATAAAAGGGAACATTCTAAAAAACAGCTTTATTGGCTTTTTAAAGCAAGTTTGCCGCGCGTGGAAGATCTATAAAATGGGGAACATAAAATATCAATGCATTCCAAGTTTTTTTTTTAATATTAGAGCTAATATTAGGCATCGCAGTTACTTCAACACGTACGCTAAAAGTTCGCAATAAACAACAGTTCACCGCAAACAACGCTGATAACCGACTTAAAGACTTCGGTTTACATAAAAACATCTAACATAAAACTTCCAGTCCATGTTGCTTGTTAGCTTGCGCTGAAGTATTGCCAAACAGCAAAAACTAATGACGACTAAATTCAGGCCAGCGTCTTCAAAACACTTCCTTGCGGAACGCGAAGTGGTGCCGGTTGCAGTGGTCGTGCAGGATCTGGCTGAGTGCCGGCGGACCGCAGTAGAACATTGTGACCTTGCCTTTCTTCTGTTCCTTGATGCCCTGGAAGACTTTCTCCCAGTCGGGCCTGCCCGGCTGGGTGCGGCTCTTGAGGCCCGATATGAGGCAGCGCTTGTCCTTCTCGTGGAGCAGGTCCAGCGCCAGTTGCAGGCCTACGGCCTTCATGTCCGTGCGGCTGAGCGCCGACGTGATGTAGATGTGCACGTCCAGGAACCGCTCCAGGACGTCCCCGAGGAGGGCCTGCTCGGCCTCCAGGTCGCTCAGCAGACGCACGAACCACTCCAGGGACTGCTGGGTGCGGTTGATCCAGATGAAGTCCACCTTGCGTAGCTTCATGACGCTGCTGGGGAGCTTCTCGACCCAGCAGTGGTTGCACTGGGGGCAGGTGGAGCGTGCCTGGTAGTACCTATTGGCAGCATAATAAATGAAAGAGAACAGCTTGCCTCTTTTTGTGACACTTCAATAATAAATGCGACGTCAGGGCTATTATCCAGATGATCAGAAATGAACTATTCCAAAAGCTTATAAATCTGAATACCCCGAATGAGCGGCATTTGCACTCCAAATGCTTCTTCCGGTGGAATGCATCATTCTTTTACGCTTTTCGATAGTCTCACTGAAAAGCCTCTAGACAATGTTTGCTCATATGCAGTTTGTCATTTTGACTAGCTGGCAATGCAAACCTTGGCTAAAACTTCGGACTTTCATCGATAAACTGAGCAGGTTGTGCGTGCAAGTGACACGTGCACACACACACGCCCAGCAACTAATAATTACGTAATGGAGCGCGAAGTCTGCGATATGGTGACTGAGCAGACATAATTGTACCACAACGTCGGTACAGAGCGGGTAGCGTTAATTATTAGAGGCGAATAAAGCTGAATAGAAATAAATTATTCCAGGATTTTTTTTTCAAAGCTTTTGTGATTCATTTCAGACAACGCGTCATCACTTGAGTCTAACGAAGGTTTTTCGCTGTCTGCAATTAGCTCTGTACAATTTGTTTACGACAACTGTATGTACCATCTCCCATAAAACTTCAGAGCTGCTTCCTAACGCATTTCATGGCAGACCCGTTTTGTTAATCTCTTCTCGTGAACTCGACCGCAGCAATGAGTACCGCTTCGAAGGATTTAGCGAGAACATCAGCGAGTGGGCCATCACTACGCAGCCTCACGATTCCGTACACTGCAAACTGCTTCAGCGTGAGAAATCGACGAATGATTGAGGAAGCCCACACGTACCTGTACATGATACTTTGAAGAATGCTCGCAAAGGGCGTGACGCCTATGCCGGCCGCGACCAGCACCGCGTGCTGGGCTCGGAAGATGTGGCTGGACGGTGACCCGTATGGACCGTCGATGCGCACGGTCAGCGGGTTCTTGGCAATGATGAGGCTCGTGTAGTCGGCGTAGCGGGCACCCGGCTGCAGCCCCCTGCCCACGATAGCCTCGAGCTCACGGCCGGAGTCCAGGAACGAGCAAGTGTCCCTCTGTTGGGTGCCTCGAGGCATTAGCACCACGCTCTCGGAGTCCCGGAGGCGGTTTCTGTCGATGTAGGCGCCCTCTACGCCGTCCAATGCACGGAGCTGCAGATCATTAGCGCTGACCTGCAAGTGGAGAAAAAAAAGTCTTTACATTCGCGCAGGCCATCGTGAAGTTAATTCAGCAATATCAACACGGAAGTTTCACACTGATTCGTGCATGTGAAGCACATGTGCAGCAAAAGCAACAACAGGAGGGGTGCTTTGGTGGTGAAGGTGCAATATGGCTACTCGGCGAGTCTTGTCCTAAATGAGAGTACATTGCGAGCGTGTTCTGTGGATGCGAAACAAGTGTACATTTCACACATTATTGCAGCTTTAGTATTCATCGGAATGAAAGACAAGCGGTGTTATTAGCAGACTATGAATAAAACGGCCTAAAAAGTGGCCTGTACAACAAATGTTCGCTGTCATTGCAGAACCCCTTAATTTCATAAGGCGCTGCCTAACCATTTTATTCATGCAGTGGATCAAGGTGCACAGCGGAGGAAAGTTTATTAGTTTACTAACCCAGGATGCGACCACGGCGAATTCTTGTTACAAAACCGCGAGTCTGGTCTGGCGCCAAAACCTTAAAGGTTGCACTGCTATTAGGTTATTAAACAATCCGCAACAATAGACTGAACAGTCAAATTTTTTTGTGAGGAAACGGCTTCATTTTGCCGTGATTAACATTTAGAAAATCCGTTTTTTTTCCTCTGTCAACTTGCCTGCGCGCCTCATGTGCCGCCGAAACATTTGTTTGGCTGCTCCAAGATTAATTTTGTGTGCCCCCTGTGCCCAGGGCGATTTGAGAGAACAGGAGCTGCAATTTCGTTTAATGCTTCCTGCAAGAAGAAGGCATTTGCCTTAGTGCAACTAGAAGGTAACTTCGACCATCGCTTGAAAAGGTTTCCTAAAGAAAGCAGTTATGTGCTCTGGGAATGGATGCAGAGGTGAACGCACTTTTTAAAGCGCTCGAGTGCTGCAATCCGCAAGAAAGGAAGCACAATTATGAAGCAAGCACCGAGTTTCTCCGGCAGTTCTTCCATTCGAGCACAGCAAAATAGGCATGCGAACCATTCAGGCACAAGGATGTTGCTGCTAACAAAGCAACTGCGTTAAGATTCAGCTGTATTTGAACCGTTTCATGCCGCTCGAACACTTTGTACAAGTGTCCTCACCTTCTGTACCTCGCCAACGCACAGCACGCGTCTGGCTATCAAGAATAATCAAACGATAACAGCATAGCAGCGCTCTCTATAGAAGCATCGTTACGACTGCGTTTAGTGGGTCCAACAATCCTCTGCAGGCCGAAACACCCGAAGTGCAAACGAACTAAGTCACGCTCTCTACCACCAATGTATTTCCCAATGATTCGCAGCAAGTCATTTGCTAACGGTCTGCAAACATTAGTTCGATGCACCCACCTTGCCAGAAGGGGGAAGCTCCGATGCTTCTCTCCTGAAATTGTCGAAGTACTGGTACAAGTGGTTCGTCCATCCTCCGAAGGAGCGAATGTGCAACCATATCACATCGTCCTTCTCCGGCGCACTGCTGATTGTGAACGGGTGCCACTCGAACCTGGCCAGACACGGGATGTTCAGGTAGACGTAGTCGCCCGGGTTATAGTCGAAGTCCGGCGGCTTCTTGAGCACGAGGTGAATGACCTTGGAGGGCAGGATCACCCCCTTCATGACCGTGGTCATCCCGTAAGAGCTGAAAAAGCGGCATGCTCGCACCAGCATCTCGATCGTGAGCAAGAGACCCGGAACGAGGAACCACTTCCAGAAGTTTGGGGCGTGTACTATGAGGAAGAGCCAGAAGACGGTGTAAAGCAGATGGGTGAAGTAGAAGACTTCGAAGCGACCGCTCCGGCGCACGCATGGCAGCGAGCAGACAACCATTACTGTGAGGACAGCTACAAGAATCCATCCGGTCAAAGACGCGGTGCCACCGACCCAGCCGATATCGTGATGCGTGGTGAATAAGTACAGAACGAAAAGGTGCCAGTCACCTTTAGAGAGCCGCGCGAAGTTCAACACGTGAGCCACGGTGTGAATGACGCTGTAGACAAAGATACACCAACCGGTCAGCTTATGGTAGTAGATGCTGCTGTCCACCGGCAAGAAACGGCCCACACTCTGACTTCGAAGCCAGGTGACGCAGTGCCTCAGTACTGGAAGAGCCGTGAACGCACAAACGAAATTGAGCAACTGACCAAACTCGCGAGCGACCAACTCGTATTCGCTGTGCAAACCCATGGTCGGAGCGTCTGGCATCCACTCGACTTCGGAGCCCTCCTGGGTACTGAAGCGGCCGTCGCTCGAATGGTTCTGTCCGGCTAGCGCCCCCATTTGCCACGTTAGAACTTGAAACCAATAGCGATCAATGCTTTCCCTCAGGTCCTGGTGCTTCTGAGATTCGGCTTCCATACGACTGAAGAACACCGCCAACTGGAGTGCAAAGAAACAAAAGCAAAAGGCAGCGCTCACGGCATTGTTCTTAATATATTTCCTGGTTAGCTTCTTGGGCCAACACGATGCGAGCGGTCGCTTTCCTGCTCTCCGTGTTGAAGGTGGAAGAAGCCAGCGCTCTACACTTACGGTCAGGTTTTCGTAAAGCCCTGGCCTGCTCTGGAGCTGACAGCGAAGCTCATCTAAGGTGATTGAACCGGTCTCGTCGCGGTCGGCGTCTTCGAAGAGGACGCGGGTAAGTTCGTCCAGTTCGTACTCCGTGAACTGAAGGCCATTCTCTTCCATGCAGGCCCTCATCACGTCCCGCAGTTCTTGCGGCTGTATGAGACCATCGCCATCTATGTCGTACAGCTGGAACAGTATCGTTAGTTTGTCGTCTTGAGACTTGTTGGCGAACCGCTTCACGGCTGCGATGAACTCGTCGAGCGAAATGGTCCCGGACTTGTCCGTGTCGAACAGCTGGAACATGCGTTCAGCGAAGAAGGCGTTTCGCGATTGGACGATAAGCCGGAACTGTTCCCGGTTCAACTCCTGCCCGGGTCCAACAGCTTCGCGGAACACGCTCTCCAAGTGGCTCAGGTTTTCGATGGTCAGCCCCGTCGGGGACTCGGCATCCGGCAGCCTGGCGATGATGTCCATGGCGTGTCTTCCAGTCGGGGGACCGAGATTTACTTCACTTGATACTGCTACGACTTCAAAGGTGAAAGTTTACGCAACCTGGTCCAAACGCCCTTCACCATGCCGTCTTCGTGAGCATCCAAAGTTTGTTGCAAAACAGGAATTCAGCTCTTCCACCCCTCGATACCTTGAAGGGATGGAGCGAGTCGCTCGCTCCGGTTGCCCTAGTGGGCGTACCTGTGCCCCCCGAACAAACAAAAAGCAGCCGTCCGCTTGCGGCCAGCGCAAGCTCCTAAATAACCTCGCCAGTCTGACGTATTTCCTTTTGAACTTCCTTGCGCCACCGCTGCCGCCCAGCATATTGGTAGACCCCACCCCTAGAAAAGATTAAAAGACCACGTTTCCTGCACGCACAGATAGTGCACTGATTTGCACGGCTTCCTAACTTAAAGCTTGTTTTCTGTTTTTCTTTTTTCTCGTTTAGATTCGATCGTATGTGTCGATGGCTCGTTCGCCAGTTTGATGCAACTTTTTGATAAAAGCTATGTTCGACTGCAGCCCACGGCCCGATACAGGGGACGTTCGACTTTAGTAGGCGCGTGTTGTCGAGGCTAATGAAGGGAATGCTTATTCCAGCATTTCCAGCCATAATTGTGCGTAAACAAACAGCACGTGTTTTACGACTATCCTGTAAACCCCGAATGTCCTGCATGGCAGTACGTATTCTGCAGCGGAAGTTATAACCAAGCGCTCATCGTGACCGTGACATGGAATCACAGCTGTCGAAGAAGTTGCCCGTACTCTGTGTGCTTTGAGCTTCGCTGCGTTGACGTACTGGAAGCTAAAGAAGCAGCAACAAAATTTAGTTGAATCGCGTTTTTTACAGACAGTTACTAAATAAATTAGAGGTACTATTAGTGTGACTGTGTAATTTCCCTCGCAGTGTCAACGCCTCTTCCCGAGATTAAAGATAGACGGACTGATTCAAGCAAAAAGCAGACAGATCCGCCAGCACCTGCGTGCTCTGGCCAGCCACTCAGCACTGAGGCAATAAAGGAAGCGCGAAACAGCACTGGCAAGAGCATAAATGCGGTTCAACCTCGTTATAACGAAATTCAACTCGATATTTAGCTGCCTGGTCATAAACATAGGGCCCTCCAACTCGCAATAGCAGACCACACCAATGAAACGTTTTTATTGTTCGCAATGAGAAAACGAGAGCTTCTAAAGTGTACTATTTAAATCGCGAACAATGTTTCTGAAAGAATAATTGATCTGAAAAGTGTTTCTGCTAAACGCAGAAAATTGTTTTCGACAGTTGGCGACATTTGGCGACACGAAAAGGAAGCCTCTCTAACATTGGGCAAATTCGGTGCTCCTTTACACCTGCCTGCTTTTCTGCTCATATTGCAGTGTGCAGTAAGCGTATTTTATTACGGTAAATATTGATTGCAAAACAACCTTTCCTTGCAATATTTTTTCAGCAAAAATTCGTATTTCTGCCGTCGTAGTTATGTTTTAGGGCTAATACTAGACAAGCCAAGCAAGCTACCTCTGCCTTCCCGGCATTCCCACGGTGGTTGAAGTGCCCTTTTAAGAAACCCGCATAAACGGCTGCGCCAGCTTTCGCTTTAGGCATACTGTTTAGAAAATGCATGATTCGCCCTAGCATTCTAGCATTCGCGCTTGTAGAATGTTCCCGCCGCGCCGCCCCTCAGGAGGTTGTGCGGTTCCAGACGCTTTCTTCTCCTATGTCACCAAGCGGGCGCATGCGCCATGGCACATGTAGTAGTTGTCGCCTCCTTAGTGGCGCTGCATTAGCGCTTCACCGCGTCTCCTGCGCCGCTGGTCACCAGAGCATTTCGATTAGCGGCGGTGTCGACAGCGGGAGCATCGATGTCGCTTTTGCTGCAAGGAGGATAGCTAAAGGGGGAAAGCGTGCACAAAGCCGCGTCGATGAGCGCACGGGAGCGGTGAGACAGATTTCAGCGCAACGATGAGTGCCTGACGAGCGATGCGCGTTAGTGTAACAAAATCACGCCTGTTAAATGCACAACACAGCCTGCGCTCCTGCCCATCTTTAGGCCCGATTCTAAGAACACCTCCTAGGCGTACGCGCCACTCGCCGGCACGCACGGAAGTACCGTAATTACCCGGTGTATAGTCCGCAGGGTAAAATTTCGTCCTAAAATAAAACGTTTTTGCTTAGTTAGTCTGCACCCGGTGCATAGTCAGCGAGGAAGAATTTCGACTGAAAATAAGTTTCTCAGATTATCCGACGATGCTTCAAGGAAGCAGCCCAGATTTTCTTTAGGTGTTCCAGGGAAGCAACCGACATCCGTGCACTTTTTTCATCGACATCAAATTCCTTCTCTTCTGCTCTGTTCGACTAGACTGCTTGCGCACGCTCCACTGTAATAAGCTCGAACTTTGCGATGAGGCTCCTCCTGTTTTCGTAGTCATCGCAACCGTTCTTCAAGAAGGACTACGACACCTATGCCGTTATTCATCCAGATTTTTCGTATGTGGTCTCTAACCCAAGTACTGAAAAGCAGCCACTGTGAGTACAGCCAGCAGCATTTGGTTGCGTATCAAAGCCGATTGCATATCAGGGCTGATTTCGCTATGTGATTTAGCACGGCAAAATATGGCAATCGCAGCCGGGCCCCGTTTTGTTTTTACTACGACAGCCTCAGTACGCTTCCTCGCGTGTGACAAACGATCTTGAAAACTCAAGTCATGTAAAGTCCGCATCGATAGATAGTCCGCACCGCGCGAAATTTCATCTTTTAAACATGTAAATTCCGCTGACTATAGTCCGAAAAACACGGTATATCGGAGGCGGTCTGCGCATGTATGAAATTCGAGACTTGAGCAAGCGAGAGCGTGGCGCACATGTCAGTACATGACAGATAACGGGGCTCGCGCGCGCCGGAAGCAGCGACTGTTTTACAACAGCAGGGCCTCGCTGAGGTAGCCACCCTAACCGCACGGCTCACACCGACTGTTTTCTTCACGGCTTGAGTCGCTGCGTGAGGGAGAGCGAGACACATGAAGATGCATGCTCCTTTTCGACGCCTGGTGCGGGATGGCTCTTGACACAGAGGCGCGTGCCCATGCGCTTCGCAAGTCTCCGTGAAGTCCACGCTTCTGCGTGAGTAGGAATACGTCATCAGTCCTACGTACATCTTTGTAAAAGACGGCTCTCATGATGAGGCTTGCCTTGCAGATCAAGAGTTCACTGTTCGCTCTGAACTCAACAGTAAACTTCATATGTAGCCGCCGCGGTAGTTGAGTGGTTAAGACGCTCAGCTGCTGGCCCGAAAGACGCGGGTTTGATCCCGGCCGCGGCGGTCGAATTTCAATTGAGGAGAAATTCTAGAGGCCCGTCTGCTGTGCGATGTCAGTGCACGGTAAAAAACCCCAGGTGATCGAAATATCCGGAGCCCTTCACTACGGCATCTCTCATAGCCCGAGTCGCTTTGGGACATTAAACCCCCAAAAACCATAAACCAAACTTCATATGCAAGACGCATTCGAATTTCAGAATTCCGCATGGTTACAACTGCTCACTCACTCTGAAAACGTGTCGCAAGGAATGGCCGTCTTGGCAGTCAACGCACAATCTAAGCGTTAGCCCTTTTTCCAGTTGTTCCTTTCGTCCAGAGACCCCGGATCTGGGGGGAGGGGGCAAGGGGGGCGGCTGCCACACCCCCTCAACATTTTTCCAGAGGGGACAGCGCCCCCCCTCCACCCAGTCTCCAATTGCTTGCACTTGGGTCAGATTTCTGACAATCGAAACACTTCAGTTCTAGGACTCTTTTAATTCAAAGCACAGTGGAGCTGAGCTACTTAGCTTCGTAGCCAGTTGTAAACCATTTCGTATATGAGTAACCTAAACCAGTGATGTCCCAACAGATGTCGGCTGTCTGACCCGTGCAAATGATCATGATCACCACAATTTTAACAAACTAAGCACAAACTTTTTAACTAATTTATCACTCCTCGTGCACACATCTATAAAGCTGCCTATTTCAGATGGTTTTATATTGCCGTGAATGTTTGCACCATTTGATCGTTCGCATTCAAAACCGCCAGCACACGGCTTTATCATTTTGTTTTGTAATGCTAGATGCAACCAGACTTACCTCTATTGATCGTGGTCATGTGCAAATGCTTCCACATTTTTCCAGATTGTTGTAGTTGCTTTTGGTTCTTAATCTCGAAGGTTCCCTGCCAGGTTTAAATTGAGCGCGGCCAAGAACTGCATGCATTCAGTTTGATGACCGCCCAGCGCGCTTGTGACTATTGCCGCCGCCGAGTCATTCAGTTCTTAGTGGGCGGGAATCAGCACCTTAAACAGTTTCTTTTGGAAGCCTTTTCGTTTTCTTCCTGACTGCTGGAGTGTCGTCACCACAACGTGACAGTTTGCATCAACATTTGAACATTGAAAAATAAAATAATAATAATAATAATAATAATACTATAAAGTTTATTAAGTAAATGAGCATTAAATAAATAAACAACAAAATAAACTCGAAGTCTTGCCCCCCCCCCACTAAAAAAAATTCTGGGGTCCCTGCTCTCGCCGTCACTAGAACAACACGTCATTATCTAAAACAGCTGATTTTTCACAAAGGCCGATGTGGGAGTCAGTTTCCTCGAGTTTTTCAGGAAGGGCGTCGAGTATATGCAAGGTTACTTAAACGCAAGAGAAATGCCGGTGTTGAAAAGATCAAACAAGTTTTGATGCCGTCTTTTTTAGAGTGCAGCTCCTATGCGCTCGTTCATGGCTTGAGCCGCGTCGCCGTCGGTGTAACCGAGCGCCAGGGGAGGGGAGAAGAGCGAGGGGAGCGTGATTGTGCCGGACGAACGAAAGTACCGCCGCTCGCTCATAGATGGCGCCACAGATTGCGTTAACAAAGCACGCTTCAGGTTTCAGGATCTTTCAGGCTGTAACATTCGGCATGGGCAGCTGGTATTTTTTGACACTTCATTTATAATTTCAGTTTATAATCTGAGAACGACTAATTATGTCATTAAAACAGATGCTTCTGTGTCTGCCACAGCGCTCGTCTGTGTGTCTTCCTTCTGTCTGTGTCCAAGTTCGCGCTGTTCTTCAGGAAAGTTATGTCAGTCGCTTCTTAGCAGGAGTGCATGTTGTAATATTCGGCTTTTTGCGTAGTTGTGTTGCCGTTTTGTCGTTACGCCCACCAGGCCACTTCTAGGCGACCACTCTGGATGGGTGCACAGAGGCACTCATGTAGGATATAGGATTGCAATGGAGCCTGCTGTTGCAGAATTTTCATTGTGCTGTCTTTATGCTTCCCGTAAACTACCCATGCACTGCATTAAGAAATTTCAATTAGGGTTGGCGTGCTCACGTGAGACAATGACCGCGACACCATTGTGCATCTACACACTGCAACTTCCACTTGACAGGACACGCCATCATGTGCGCACTTCACTCCACTACACCGGGCTTGTTTGAAGTATGGCCTGTACATAAGCAGTAATTCCACTACTGCTACGACGCTGAGGCTGCACTTTTTCATAGGAAACTCTAGCCCATTATTTACGCTTTTGAGGCACGTTAGCGGCCTCCGTCAGAGAAATTTGCAGTGAGTGCAAAAAGCTGATTTTCATTGTTACCTTCTTTTTGTCGTGAGCACTAGAATAAGCCATTCGAGTTGACACAAACGATTTGGTTGGAAAAACCTTTAGCTGCAATAGTTCTATGTGATGACATTCTTAAAGCATCCCTTAGCCCCCTCGTATGCCCCCCAACCCCGCGCACACGCACACTCTTTCTCTGTAGTCGGCGATAAATGACATTAAACGAGTAGATCATGCAAGCGTGAACATTTGCAAGTTGCACCGTTCTACGCAGCGCGCTGCCCTTACGAACGCAGCGCGAAATTAAGATTCCTTTTTCTATAATGGATTATCTCTCAAGTAGTCATGACGTAATAATTTAAGCGGAGTGCGGAAGTCAGCGCCTGCACAAACTAGCAAGACCTCTAAAGAAGTCGGTAAGCGAAACAATATTCCCGAAGACCAAGTCCAGAGGAAACTGAGGAGAAAATTGAACTCTAAAGGAATAGCTGAAGCTGCTTATGCGGCAAGGCATGGACGCCCTGGGTGCTTAATATGCGAACCCCGAAAAAAATGTTTCCTCACACTGCCGGCTTCTGTAATGTGTTGAGAAGATACGCTTTCAAGACCACATCGCTCGTGAAACGGTCTAGTCTCCAAGACGTTTCTGGTTGTCAACACATAAGTAAGGTAATAAGTGAAGCACTTATCAGCCTCCTATATCATCATTGAGACGGCAGCGGTGGCCAAGTGGTCTGAGCATCCGCCTCGCATGCGGGAGGCTCGGGGTTCGATCCCCAGTGCCGCCGGGAACCCACCGGTGACACATGGGTACAAGCTTTGCCCTGGTCTGATGCTCGGCTTATTTCGGGTGGAATTCTTGGAAAAGAGGATTTTGACCCCACCTTGAGTACAGTCGGAGACAAAAGTCTGTGGACCACGTGTTCCTCTAACGTAGCCGGTAGCTCTGCCTTTAGCTGGCGGCTGGAGACCACATTTATGGACGTGAAAGTCAAAATTTCGTTCTTACACCTCCACAAGTGTGGTCTCTAGTCACTTGCTAATAATAGAGCTATAATAATAATAATTGCTTTTAGGGGAAAGGAAATGGCGCATTATCTGTCTCATATATCGCTGGACACCTGAACCGCGCCGTAAGTGAAAGGATAAAGGAGGGAGTGAAAGAAGAAAGGAAGAAAGAGGTGCCGTAGTGGAGGGCTCCGGAATAATTTCGACCACCTGGGGATCTTTTACCTGCACTGACATCGCACAGCATACGGGCTCTATAGCGCTTTTCCTCCATAATAACGCAGCCGCCGCGGTCGGGTTCGAACCCGGGAACTCCTGATCAGTAGCCGAGCGCCTGAGCCACCGCGGCGGGGTAATAATAGTGCTATCGGCTTTGTTTTAGGAACACGTGGTCCAGAGGTTTTTGTCCCCGACTGTACAAGAAAATACCTTGTGCCATGGCGCTCTTTTGCCGGAGATGCCCTTGCACCAGAAAAATTCGTCATCATCATCAGTACTCATCACTGAAAACTTCTTCATGTGGTTCAACGAATAGAAATTGAGCCAACAGTGCGCTTTTTCCAACCTTTATTTCGTGCTATGAAACAAACTTCTTTGTAAGGTGCATTAAAACGAGGGCTGCGCGTGACGTTCAGAATAAGACAATGTGGTGTCATCGTAGTCAATGTTATTAAGAAAACGGTAGAAGAGATCGTAAACAGCGTCACAAGCATCCAGCCCCATTGAGTGGCCTGCGTTCAGTGCGAGGGCATCCACAAGCTTCTCACTCTTTCTTACGTATTCTGCCAGCTTCGAAGGGGCCGAAAAAGTTTTCCACGGCTTCCACTGAGCACAGTGGTACTCGGCCGAACCATCCCAGTTCAGTTTAGTCATGAATATCTCGTAGGTAGCGGGAGCAATAACATTGTCCATTTGCCCGTACATAAGGAGAACTCTTTCCGCGCCGAAGACTCTCTTAACTTCACTCGTGATGTCATTAAAAAAATCGTTTGGAGTCAGATAGTACTGAATCAGTGGTCTGTTACAGTCAAGACTTGCACGAGGAGACACGTGAAGATCCTGCTTCATACCAGTGCTGTTGATCAACTCTACATACCTCCTAATCTGGCTTGGTTCATCAGTGTGAAGTATGCTACCTTGATAATCATATCCTGTCAACTGTTTGAACATGCTTTTTTTGCCGGCAACTTTCATGTTACCAACTGTCTGAGCTAGAAGAAGAGCAGCCGCCGTCTTGTTTTCCTTAGATGTATTGAAGATCAGCTCGAACCGCTCAGCAAGCTGTTTGCGACCTTCTGCATTGATTAGTCCAAGTTGATAAAGAAACTCGTGGGACTTGAAGATACTTTTTTCAATCGGGACGAAGAATCCAGAGCTAAGAATTAGACCAGACAAACTTTTCCTCCTCATCCCAGCTTGTCGAAGGTGCTGTGCTAAGGAGATAGCGGCTCTCGCTGAAAAAGAAAATCATTTGGGGTTAATATTTCAAAATTATTGAGAGCTGCAGCGTAAAAACTTGTATCAGGCATTATAAAAGGTGATTTGGTTTTTAATATTTAAAGAGACACCACAAGTTGTCTTTAGTTCATGGTGCTCATGTATGAATATGGTGTCGAACCTTGAAACAATGTCCGACACCATCCGAGGCTATCGTGTGTCGTTTGAACTTTGCTTTGTCTCGTTTTCGTCCTTCTACTACATGAAGGCATAAACTTCTTGAAGATCCAAAGCACACAACGATAACGTTCCGCAGCGCTATGCTTTCATAACTCAAAGGGACGTCGTAGCCAGCAGTAGACCTTGATTACTTCGTAATCGTATAACCAAAAAGCAATCAGTCTGAATTTATATACTGACTCTGTTCATTAGGGTAGTTGTATTGGCTAAATCACTGCTGAGAAGTATACATCTTACTAAGCGTAGTTCCAACGTTTCCTTCTTTCCTGAGTTAATTTTTTTTCTGGGAGGGTGTCACTAACAGAATTCTGTTCACGGCATTCAAACAGCTTTATGGGTATAATCTTTCTTACATGGGAAGGTCGTACGAGTCAGGCCTCTGTTGTCTATTTTTATGGTGTAAAAGACAAACGCAGTATATCACTTGGTTTCGCCTATCCTTTCGAGCTTCTCACGTTGAAGGCTAACCCAAACAGTAACAAGCAGTTACTGTTTGGGTTAGCCTTGTGTGATACTGCCATTTCTACAAGCGATGAACAGCCGTGCGCTCTACAAGTGGCAATCACTATCTCGTTCCGGCAGAGAACGTAAAGTGTTAGCTTTTTGTTGAAGTTTTGGCATTCGAAGAAGACAATCTCATATACTAACATAGTTGTGGAAAACCATGTCCATCATTCTTGGACAAATTTTTTTTTAAATTGAAAGATTGTAAATTATTGTTGTGGAAATATTGAAGGTAATAATCCATTCCTCCGATGTGTACCACAATCTTTCTTTTAGAGCGTTTCCATCAGTCGCATCTAGCAGTTAAAACTGCCATAGAAAGCCAATGGCGAAGGCTTCTGACAACAGCAAGAACGTTAACAGCGCAAAAAAATCCAAGCCTGCCGAAGCGAGACCTGCGAATATCTTGATTGTTATAGTGAGATGTCTTACAACATATTAAAAAATTGCGTTCATAAACAGGTTCCCGTTAAGAAATGTTTTCGTCCAGAATTTCCGGGTGCAAAAAATGCACATTAACCTTTATTTTAGAATTTTAGGGAATTTTAAAGCTCAATTCGCGGATGAATCGGAGGGTTTTTCAGTTCAAACGAAAATTCTGCATATCTTTCTATGAGCGCTAGCAGGTGGCTCACATAACCATTACACCTTTCACCTGAATTAGGAAGGCCATGCTGTGTACAGTCCGCTCACTATTTAATTATATCCAAATGATCCCTATAGTAATTAACTGCTTGATATGCAGTATAAGGAATAAACATTTTCCCGGTCTTAACGCCAGCCCTATTTTCTTACCTCCGTAACTTTCTCCAGCTATGTAAAGAGGCGTGTAGGAATATTCAGGAAAGAGCGAGAAAAATTGCCGAAGAAATCTTTCCAAGTCAACAGCTACATCCTCCAATGTTTTTGACAATACGGATTTGCTTTCAATGATGCTGAAGCCTCCTCCTGCTGGGTAGTCGACGTACAGCATATGTGCGTCTTTCTGAAATGTGCAGCTTCGGTTGTACAAGTTCCCCTCTGCGTCGATGCCAACGGAGCCGTTCTCGAGGAACTGGCCAAAGAGGCCAGATTTCCCGGGCCCTCCTTGAAGCCACATTATGAGAGGAGCTGCCTTGGACGCATTCTGGGAAATGTTTACATGTGTAAGCTTATTCACTCACATGGCACACGGCACCAATTATCAAACCACTGTCTAGTCAATGGAATGCCAGAGCAACTATAAACAACAACATTCTAGCCTGGAGGGAACAAATACAGCAAAGTATTGATGCTCTTTAATGGCCCGAATTGACAATGACTCGAAGGAGATTCATATTTTCGGGACAGGAACAAAAAAAAAAGCTGGGGACACTCTCCGCCTTGAGGGTATGACACGATGGCGTTAGTGGATTAATGTCCGTATGAGCGGAATTGCAAATTTTCGACTGTACATTCAGAGAACACTGGGAAGTCTGACATCACTCCTGGCGCAGTGGCGCAGCGGTTAAACGATGCGCCACTGCCCTGCGATGGCAGGTGCTGCCATAGGTAGGACTTGTGCGACCCAAGTTGCTCTCCCGAGCAACCTGTCGCGACCAATGACTTAAGATGCTTGCAGGATATGCAACCTCTCCAGTGCACGTTACTCGTCGCGAGCAATTTAACTGCCACCTGCCACGGTGGGCAGTTTGCTCCCTATCCGGTGGGCAGGTTGTGATGACGCCGCAACGTCACGCGACCTAGCTGGCCCACCTAAGTAGCTTCTCCGGACATTTTTCGCTCACAACACCGACGACGCCGGATTTTCTTCACAGCGGGAGCCTTAACGCTATTGCGTTAAATCAGCCTGCATCTGAGCTTGCTGCTCTAATCGTCGCTTAATCGTTCCAAGTTTAATGGCCCGTCGTAGCGCTTATAGCGCTCCGAAACCGCTCTGGCTCGAGTGGTCTGGTTTGTGAAAACCACGCGCGGCGTTTTTACAGCCCACGCTTTGGATCCAAAAGTTCGCCGTGAAGATAAAGGGACCGACTTTTCGCCCTTTGCACCAATTGTATCGTCACGTTTCGCTTCCAATGCGCCACGCCACTAGCTCCTGATGGCTTCCTCTAAATTCACTGATGCAGACCAGCACGCTGGTTCTCAACGAATACCTGCCAAAAAAAAAGCAGGCAAGTTTTCATTCAGGTCTGGCCCTGCCTTCCGGTTGACGGATTCGGCGACGACCTTCCAGTAGTAGCGATGAGGTCACCGTGACCACGATAACGAAACAATAAAATGAAGGAGCCGTTGCCGCATGATGCGAGACGTGTTTCAGCTTGAGCTATGGCGCCGATCATGCGTGTGTACCGTGATCATGGCGATGCGAAGCGTTTGACCGGTCATCTGACCCACTGAATTAGTGGCTCACATTGTGATTCATACGTGACATGCGACAACGACAATCCGTTGTACGACTGTGGTGATTACATCACAGAGAATAGTTACGTGACAATGATGCCATCTTGTGCAAACGACGCGATCGCAGTACAGGAAGCCGTTAATAGCCGACGCTGTTTAAAAATATTTTAAAATCACTGTACACACAACTAAACAATTCAGTCTTACGCCATCTAGCTACGCGGGCGGAGCGTCCGTTTATAAGAGTCCTGGCAGATACGGCGCAGGACGGGGCGCCCGGCCGTCTGGCGCGCTTGCTCCTCGCGCGGTTGCTTCGCTTTGTCACTGGTGTAGCTGGCGCCATCTACAGAAGCTCCTTGTAACCAGATGTACCCGTGAAATGCGTTGTAACCGATAGTTGATTTTGTAACGCTAAATATACGCAGTTTTGTTAGAAGTGTGCTTTAAACAAAGAATATTTGTTCCGGCTCTCTAACTTTCACTCAGTTGACAACAAAAGTTCTCGCAGCGTACAGCCAGGCGTGGAGAGCGTTATATATATATATATATATATATATATATATATATATATATTATATATATATATATATATATATATATATATATATATATTATATATATATATATATATATATATATATATATATATATATATATATATATATATATATATATATATATATATATATATATATATATAATATATATATATATATATATATGTTCAGCGGTGGATACGTGAGATGAACACGCTCCCATTCATCCTTGCACATCTACGTACCACCGTATTACACTGCAGCATATATCATTCATTTGCCCTATAGGGGCTGGGACAAATCCATAATCTCAGTCACGAAGTGAACCACATCTTCCCCGGCCTACCTAATCACGAGACCTTCAGCGAACACTACACGCACCCAGCGATAAACGCTATGTCGGAGCTCGCTATACGCAAGGAGCACTTTGCTCAGACGCACGCACGATAAAGTACTGATAACTTCTGTGACGTCATCCGTTCACCATGCGAAGCACCGCCTGAGCCACGTGCACACCCCCGATTCCGTTCTGATTCGCTATCGCTGTTTTCAAACTCCTTTACTTATTAGCTTAAAAATTGTAAACTACAAATAAGAGATCCAGCTCCAAGAAATGTAATACGGGCATACGCCATTGAACATCGAGAATCCTTTAGAGTTCTGATCTAGGAAAGTTTAGGATGCCCATAGAATAGTTCAGTGAAACGTTCATGGAGCTGCCGAGATTGGTCATCGAAATATGATTTTAAGAAGAAATAACAATTCAGAATAGAACTCGCTTCAAGTCATCGCAGCCGAATTGGTTGATACCCTTGTGCACGTGCATTCGCTGAACTCCACGTATGGTTTTTGCAGAGAAGGCATGCGTTAAGAAATTGGCATTTATTTTGAGGCTTTTACCCAACTGTATTTCTGACCCGAGCGACCAGTAATTATATGACGTACATATAGGGTTAAAGCCCTTTGTTCTCCTTGTGTTGAAACACTGACCTTTCTTATTCCTAATTTGACTGGACGCGTCAAAAGATATGACTTCTGCGCGGAATAAAGGTTGAATTTTAAAAAAATGGCATTGAACTAGCATGGTATTTCCCTCAGTTGGTGCTGAATCGCTAATCAAGTGCAGGGTTTTTACGTCCTGTGTTTATTTCTTTTCCTTTTTCAGTTAACAGCGAAAAATTAATGGCGGATTCTTCCTTGGAAGACAGAAATACCACTGTAAGAAGGAAAAGTTCGCGAAAAGTCTTTGTCTGCAACGTTAGCGGTTGCAGCTAGAAAATCAAGAGAGCGACGGTGGCTTGAGATGCTATGCTATGCTATACTAAGCAGATGCTGTGCATATGCTATGCAGATGCTCTGTATCGCCAAGCAGCTAAATGGAACCGGGCAGAGGTCATGTCAATACTCCGAAAAGAAAATGAATAACTTCATATGGTTCATCCTTCTGTTCTTTATTCCCCTGTATACTTCTCTCTCCTCCCCGTGTTTTCATCCACTTGATGGCATAATAATGATGGCAAAATAATAAGGCGGAACAGCCCACTATATTGTTCAATACAACCAAAGTAAACATTAACTAGTTCGTTTTTTTTTGCGTCAGGATAGCATGAGCTAGCCCATTTCGAATTATGTGTGGTAAAGTTTCGAGAATTATACAGGGTGTGTCACATAAGACTTTACACAATTTTTAAAAATAGACTTTTTTAGCTAGAAGAGCGCTTTTTTCGGCATAACTTTGTCAGCGATGGAGTACACCAAAATACAGCTAAGACCGTCTAACTAGCAGACTGGTAACCACAATCAATATTTAACTTGTTAAGTATTACTGTTAGGCTCTATAATTATTGAGTGGCGTATAGACCACCATAATTAATATCCATATCAGTTTTTAAAATTTCTAAAACACGGTTAACCTCGAAGCTGTGGCCCAACAAATTCTGGCTACATCGCGACAAAATACATGCGCTTTTAAGATGCTTGCAGGCCAAGCAACCTCTCCAGTGCACATTACTCGTCGAAATAGACAAAATTTGATCGGCCACAGCGCCGAGGGTAACCACGTTTTTGAAACTCTATAAACTCATGTGTATATTAATTACGGTGGGCTACACGCCTTTCAATAATTAAGGAGCCTAAGAGTAATAGTCAAAAAGTTGACTATTCTATATTAGTGAACCAGGCTGCTAGTTAGCAGGTCTTAGCTGTATTCTGGTGTACTACATCGCTGACAGAGCTATGCCGAAAAAAGCACTCTTCTCACTCAAAAAGCCTATTTTAAAAAAAAATGTGTAAATTCTTACGTGAAACACCCTGTATATGTGTGAAATGCGGGCTAGGATACATTTTCTTGTTTCTTTTTATTTGTTCCTATATAATCTATGTATATGTGCGAAGTGCATTACAAGTTGTTGCGACTACTTCCTGCTGCGTTGTTTTGTGTGCATATCAGCTAATTTTTTAATACTTTCTCTTCATTATAAGCTTGAGTGCTTAGTTACCTAAAGGGCTTGGGATTCTCACTATTTTCATGAGTATTTTCCTTATGTCTGATAAATACATGCTCCTGCAATTTTTCGGGTCGCAAACACCCTCAACCCTCCCCCTCCCTATGTACAGCCGCGATGGAAATAAATGCGAACAACGAGGTGCCTACGCGTTCTGCTGTTCGGATTTCTTTTCATCGCGCTTTTACCTGGGTGGTCAGCAAAGACGTTAGAGTCGTCCTAGAATGTACCATGTTCGACTTTAGTGTCTTTTTACTACCGCCGAAGTAAAAACGGGATGAAAGGAAATGTTACCTGTTCGCATTTCTTCATCCAACCGCTCGTCCAGCTCACTATAGCTTAAATGTCTCCTTAGCCTTTCTGTTTTCACCTTTTTCCGCTTTCCCTACCCTTTGCTACTCCCTTCAGTCACAATGCAAATAGTTTAGAAGTGTAGTTAATTTTATGTTTAAGCAACTCTCGCTGCGGCAATCTGCAGTGGCTCGGCCACATGTATATAGTGCGCGCATTTAAAAAAAATTCAATAGTAGACCTTCCCATGCTATGTTGTTACTATACAGGGCGTTCAAAATCAGGCTTTTATGATTTTCAAAAATTGAACCATGAGCACGTGACCCAAAATATGCCTGAACAAGAGTTAAGGAGTATGCGACACAAAGTGATATAATAATTGCCGTTGTTGATCTCCAAATTACCTTAAATCTCCTAAATATTTTGGCCACAGCTGTTGGCGCACGAGTTGGTTCAGAGAACCTGGCGCAGTCGTATTCCTAAAGTATTTTATTTGGTAAAACTCACGCAATGCGCCAGTGTTCCGAGATATAATGCTCCAAATGTCTAGTTGAGTCCGCGTAATAGCGCATGTTATTACGCGACATGGAAGGAGGACAGCGTTAATTGGAGATACGAGAGAGGCCTTTGTCCTGCAGTGGGTGTAGTCAGGCTGATGATGATGAATAACACATGTAAGACGGTGATAACCAGAGCAGAATCTCTCCCGCTTTGACGCTGCTGTTCCCTATTGCATTTCGGGACTGCCAGTGGCGTAGAGCAATAGGCTAGGCTGATAACTGTTCACCTTTCGTTTTCGGGTTGTGAAAATGTGGAAACGCGGTAGCTATCACGCCCCGAAGCGTTCACATGAATTAGTCCGAACTAGAGTATGAACATAATTTCCCCGCTAATTTAATCCACAGCGCACCCCTAAACCGACTACGTAAATTCAGTGCCCTGAGGAAAAAGCTAACGCCTCCTCCTGTGAGCAGCAGTCCTTCCTCTGAGAGAATATCGAGGCACGGATGCCAGAGCGATCTTAGAGCACAGAAGTCGGCGATAATGTTTTCTGCGCGACCCGGGGAGCACGTGTTTTCTTTGCTCACTCCTTGTTTTTTCAAAGGACGCTATTTTTTTTTCAGTGATAATGAGCTCATATTTTAATCCCTATATCTTAACATGAAATTTCTCTCCTTTTCTGGGCGTCACCTTCTGAACGTTGAAAGTTATCCTCTGTAGATCAGCTTCTGAAGGCTGTTGAAACTTGTTTACAATACTCTACGAGAATTTTATTGAACCCGGACTTACGGAACATTACAATGCCCTGCGCAAATTACAGTTCTTGTCATCACAAGAATATAGTGTTCAGCTGTCTGCTTTTGCGTTTACAATGGTTCGCACTTCGTTGGCAAGTGTCTGATTGTCGCATGTAGAATGATTGTCCGTACACTTCTAAGTGGAATGCGTAGAAAGATTTCAACATATTTCGTTATCATTTGTCTGCAATGCTCTTTGACCCCTTTCCTTCCGGGCGCAGTGATACGTGTGTGCCTTTCTACGGAGTGAGTCAGCCCTATTCAAATCTTTATTGTAGGATATGGTGATGATGCACGCTTACTTATCATGCTGTGAGAGTATCTGCCACGCATGCGCCGACCTGTCTCATATTCGGAGGTGTCAACCCCTGAATAAGCTAGTTATAAGTTGCGCTTGTCCTGTCGTCTTGTCTTAATATGTGTCTTTTTTCGCACAAATGATATTTCATGGCATTTCAAACTGAGACGATTTCTTGAAAACAGGAGTACCTTACCCAGAAAACTATGCAGTCGAGATGGGATCAGACGTAAGAAATGCTCCGCGCAGCATTAATTCCTCCCGAACATGTGACATAGTACGCGAGTGACTCCAAATTTGCAAGACAAGTGGCCGTCGCTTGAACGGCCACTTTCCATTTCCATATTTCTATTTTTTTTCTCACAAAGTCGGACAGCCGAAAAGCGGGACTAGCCCATGACCGTAGTGATACTCTGAATCGCTTCTGACGAAGGACCATAGTGTTTGAACGTGACGCCGGTTAGAGCGTACGAGCTTTGAGTCGAACTCTTCACTTGGGAGTGGAACACGAATAATCTTTGCAGGCTGTGTGTTTGAAACTGGGTTTGCCCCCAAAAGGGCGCAGCGGGGTTTGCGGAGCCTCCTAACACTACTACAACTAACTACACCTTAAGAGCTAGAAACTTTATTAAGGTTAAAACTAGAACAAACTACGGCAATCAGCTTTTACAGTGGCAGATTCCTAATTTACTTAATAGTGAGCATGCTTTATTTGATATCATGCCAGATTCCTCAACCATTTCAATATTCAAAAAGAAATCAAAACTATTTTTTTTCCAATAATTGACTTTTGGCCTTTCTGTATCTTTATTTCTTCATTTGCATTATTTATACCTATTAAGTTGCATTGACTTATTGTATGTATAATTGTGTCTATTGTATATATAAGTATGTATATGTGTGTATTATGTGTATATATGTATACATTTTTTTTTTGCACTGTTGTCTGCTGTGCTCGTGGCGCCAGGGGCCTAGTCAGGCGGGTATAGTCACGC
This sequence comes from Amblyomma americanum, assembly GCA_030143305.2. Classification (NCBI taxonomy): domain Eukaryota; kingdom Metazoa; phylum Arthropoda; class Arachnida; order Ixodida; family Ixodidae; genus Amblyomma; species Amblyomma americanum. The sequence goes on along the minus strand of JARKHS020009094.1, from coordinate 96,114 downwards.
CTTTTGCTCCGGCGCCATGACAATCTTGTATTGTCAGAATTATAATAAACTTCAAACTTCAAACTTCCTCCAAGCACACACCCCTGAAGAAGCCGGGCTGGGGGTGGCTTGTACCCATCTTTATCGATGGGTGTCCGGCGGTGGGTTTCGAACCAACCACCTCCCGCAGCCGAGGCGGACGCCCAGACCACTAGGCCATATTTCACGCTGATGGCTTTGTTTTCACGCGCTCTTTTTTCACTTTCTGGTTTAGGTGAAGTGAAAATTCAAAAAAAATTCAAATTCTTTCTTTTCCCTGCAACGTTCATTCATCAAGCCTGCCTTCATCATGACACCACGCATCGCCCACTTCCTTAGACTTGGTCCCCTTGTGACAAGGGCAGACGTAAATAGCATTCTGATCATACTGCTAGAGTTGTACACGGGAGCTTTTGATTGACACATATGAAAACGAAGCTTACACCACTTCACTCAATGAAAATCTTCTCTTTTGTACTCTGCGCAGCTACACTGGTCTGATCCCAACTCTTTGGTCCCTCAAAGTTAAGAGGCTCCCCATTTTAACACTTGAGACGCATTGTGATTGTACCCAAAGTGTGGTCAATTGAAATTCAGAGATCGCAAGCACTATTTTAGGTACTATTACAGCATCACTAGACGGCAGTGGCCTTTCTTATACTTCCTTCACTACAACTGTTCTGCGACAAGCGCCATTAGAGTTCATCTACAATGAACTGGGCTTCAAACAATATTTTTGTAGGCCCAGAGTAGCGGCTTAGTGACTATGGTGTTTGGATACAAAGCCTACGGTCGCAAGATCGACTCCCTTCAGCGTTTCGATGCAGGCGAAATGGAAAAGACAGGTGAGTGCTATGCGATGTCGGTGGGCGTTGAAGATTCCCAGGTGTGCGCAAATAATCCGGAGCCGTTCACTAAAGTGACTTTCATAGCCCATACCCACCTTTGGACGCCAACACCCCCTCCTTCCCCTCCCCTCTATATAAAAAAATATCAAATTCTTCTGAGTCTAGTGCTAGAAACAGTTATAAACTTTATACTCGAAATATCTGCGAAATTCACTTCACAGAAGACAAGCATCAGTACTGCAAAATTTCAAGCTTTATTTCGCGCCCGCGTAGGAGGTGCCGCTGATGAAACGATACATTCGATCGTAGACGGCGTCACATGCATCGAGCCCGAGGAGATGTCCCGCCTTAAGCACAAAAACATCCGCTAGTGTTCCAGCTTCTTTTACGTAACCCGCCAAGTCATGCGGAGCCTTGTAAGTTTGCCACGGAACTCTTGGTGCAGCCTGAAACATAGTGGAACCACTCCAAGGCAGCCTGCCTAGATATTCGTCAAATAAAACAGCTGGGAAGATGTTGTCCATTTGTCCATTTATAATCAGGACTCTAAAGTTGTTCAAAACACTTTGGAAGATGTCGGTAATGTTTGTGAAATAATCATTTGGAGCCAGCGCAAACTGAATCGCCAGTCGATATTTCTCCAGACTGGCTGCCTGTGGTATATGTAGGGCATTCTTGAACTGCGTCGTATTCGCGTATCGCTCGTATTGTGATACCTGGGGAGGTTTGTGAGAGTGGAGTATGCTTCCCTGATCACTGTATCCAGTCATATTAGAGAATACACTCGGCTGGCCACCAATTTTTAAATTGAAAAATGTCCCAGCTAGAAGCAAGGCGGCGGCGGTCGTATTCGATTGTGCTGTTTTCCTGATCAGTTCACAATGTTGTGCTAGCTTTTGGCGACCTTTAGCGTCCAAAAGCCCGAGTTGGTACAGAAAATTGGGGGACTTCAAGATGCTTTCTTCTAGAGGGGTCAGAAATCCCGCTGACAAAACAAGGCCACTGGGGCATTTTCTGCCATTTTCTTGCATACGGTTTGCTAGAGCGACAGCAGCTCTCGCTGAAAGAAAACAAAGAACACGATGACATTTAGGTATTGCCAAAAATGTAACAAAAACTCTAATACGGCATACTGAGCAGATAAGGGTGGAGAAATCAGGAGCTCGCTATAAATTCCTGATTCTTTACTGTTTGTTTTATTGGAAGCGGTGGCTCAGTGGTTAGGGCGCTCGACTACTGATCCGGAGTTCCCGGGTTCGAGCCGGACCGCGGCGGCTGCGTTTTTATGGAGGAAAAACGCTGAGGCGCCCGTGTGCTGTGCGATGTCAGTGCACGTTAAAGATCCCCAGGTGGTCGAAATTATTCCGGAGCCCTCCACTACGGCACCTCTTTATTCCTTCCTTCTTTCATTCCCTACTTTATCCCTTCCCTTACGGCGCGGTTCAGGTGCCCAACGATATATGAGACAGATACTGCGCCATTTCCTTTCCCCAAAAAACCAATTATTATTATTATTATTATTATTATTATTATTATTATTATTATTATTATTATTATTATTATTATTATTATTATTATTATTATTATTATTATTATTATTATTATTGTTGTTGTTGTTGTTGTTGTTTTATTGTATAAATCTCGTTCTTGTTGTGTTTTTACGCCTAAGTTGTAATGAGGATTGGCTCATTTAACCACTGTTCGCGTTTTTACTTACTGTGACATCGCCCCTACGGGCGATTTGTAGTACCATAATAAATAAATAAATAAATAAATAGTACGGAGACCAACAGTCATCAAAACCAACTAGTATGCAACTAGCAATCCTCCAGGTAAACAAGAAACCTGTGCCACGATGCTAGTGCGGATTTAAGGGAAAGGAGGCGGCGCACCCCCCCCCCCCCCCCTCTTTTTTCCAGTGCGCATTTTTTAATGTCAAAATGTTCGGCTCCCAATTTAAAAATTTGCTACAAAATTCATTGCAAATTACACAAAACTTAATACCCCTCGAAATCATCTCCACTGCTTTTTCTTATTTGCTTCTTATAGTGCCATAGGCATTATTGGATTTCTGCGTGCCTCTCCTCGCTCTCAACATAAAGAGAACTTTCCGTACGATTCGCTGCCGCTGGAGGACCCTGGGGCAGAATGCATTTAATGACTTCCCCCTCCTGAGCTCCTGTGGCACAGGCCCGTGGCCCAAGCTTATGGTCGAGCCGCTGTTCTGTAGAGGCTCGAAACACGTATTTTCGCTAATGCCACCCCATCTTCGTTACCACCTCGCTCCCAGGTTGACCTGGACCACGTTAACACAAGTGGCTCAATGTAGGGAGTGCCCTCTGTCTCATTTACATATACCTTGTGGCTCAGGCCCTTCTAGACAGCATTGTTTATGGGCATCATGTTAAGGTGTAAGCTATGACACGTTTTTATTTATGAAGTTTTGTGCAAAGCCTGCCTAAGGGAAACCTTGTGAAGGAGTCTTAAAATTCATCCTGCATTAAAAATTTTGTCTATGCCGCATCCTGCGTACTTCAAATATCCTCCTTGTGAGAAACTGGATGTTCAGGTTTTGCTCACAGCAATACAGTGGCCTCAGCTGTGTTGCTGTGGGACAGGCTACACACGCGATTTCTTCTAAGCGATGCTAAATACATTACTAGTTATCATTGAGCACCAAATTCAATGCGATTACTGGTCTCAGTGAACAAGGACGAACACGCAATATGCGCTACGTCCCATTGTTTCATCTTTTACATTCGTCTTCTTTCTTGGTGACCCTTGAAAGCACACACGTTACTTTCTTTCGCAGTAGCACCATCCGCTGGAGTGAGATAATAATAATTGAAAACCAGAACCCAATACGTAGAAGATAACACACCGCAACATCTCCTTACCTCCATAGCTTTCTCCCGCAAAGTAGACGTCTCTTGATTCGAACTCTTTGAACAGCATGTAAAATTGCGTCAGGAAATTTTGAAGGTCATCGGTAACGTCCTTAAGTGACCTTGAAAGTACAGATGGGTCTTCGATGATACTGAAGCCACCTCCCGCAGGGTAGTCTACGTAGAGCACGCTCGCGTCCCTCTGAAATGTGCAACTTCGGTTGTAGAGCCTTCCTGTAGCGTCGAGGCCAAGCGGACCGTTCTCGAGAAACTGCCCAAAAAGACCAGATCTTCCAGGGCCTCCTTGCAGCCATAAAATGAGCGGTGCCCTGTCGAATACGCTCTGTAATGAAGTTGCAGTTAAACATATACACTTTGTTTTCAAGGGAAGAAAGGAGCAATTAAAAAAAAACGCCGATACAGACACCAAGCGGGTACGATGCCTGCACATAAAGGTGAAAAATTACGCCGTCAGGACTTTTTGAAATAAAAGATGAGCATGACACAAAAGCATATTTTGCATGCAGGTTCTGCGATCAGATGGGCACAGAGCGAGGGGATAATTATCGTCATAGTTAAAAACAAATAAGCACATTTATTACTGAAGTTAAAGTGCATTTTAAAATTGAGAGCTTAGAAGCAGTTGCTTCCCTAAGCTCTCCTATTCGGTCAAATTGTCGTAGTAAGTCTTTGTTGCGAGATGTTCACAATTAAATGTGCAGCTGAATACGCTTGACTAAGCATTCAAAGCGGTGGTAATCGGTGCAGAATTTTTGCATGTGCCGTTGCTTCTCTATAGCTCGCCGAAAGTGAAAGGTAAGCAGTTATCAGCTTGACCTATTTTTCTGAGTTTTTGGCAGCCGGAACATCACAGCTGCGTCACATCAGGGAGTAACTTCGCGTCGACGTCTTACGTGCCTGACTGCGCGGATTGAGCTTAAAGAGTGAAGTTCGAATATTTAGGAACACAGACTTAATACGAAAAATAACTGGTACAAATAACGGTCCTTGGGGTCGCGTTGCTGTACTGATCATATCAACATAATAATACATCTTCTGCGGCAAAAAGTGCGTCATCAAGATACACGGCACAAAATATTTGCTAGGCAAGAACACGATCCAAAATGCTCATATCGTGCACCTTATTGAGGAGATGAATCAGTCAGGAATCAAAAAGCAATTGAATTGAGTTTTTGCATTACGCACAACTCTAGAAGCAAGCTGCGCGCAGTTCGTTATCACATTTCGCCCTCACCTTTGGAGCCTTCAGCAGGAGGAAGAACAGGTGGCTTTTATTCCGGACTGTGATGTATCCCGAATGGGCATCAACGCCAGCGTGTCTCATGAAGAAGTTTACCTTGCTTGCTTTAAGGGCTTGCTCAATTTTGTTTTCTTGAATATACTTGCTTAAGAACAGGCCATTTGACCCTTGACTGAAAAGAAGAAAAAAACGGCCTGCTTTTCTGCTTTGCTTTACCTGCGTGCAACAATCAACGCTGTCACTCTCGCAAAATATATAAAATAATCATTTCTTTTTACTGAGAGCCACCGCGGTGTCTTAGTAGTTATAGCGCTCGTCTACTGATCCGAAATACGCGGGTTCGATCCCAGCCGCGGCAGTCGTATTCCAGTGGAGGCGAAATTCTAGAGGCCCGTGTTCTGTGCGATGTCAGTGCACGTTAAAGAACCCCAGGTGGTCGAAATTTCCGGAGCCCTTCACTACGGCGTCTCTCATAGCCTGAGTCGCTTTGGGACGTTAAACCGCCATAAATCAAATTAAAAAAAACTTTTTTTACCAAAATCTTGTCAAGGAATGCATTCCCGGAGTTTTATCACGCGAATATTGCGGTCATTTTCGAATTTACAAGCCACACATGCGCTGTGTTTCTGTAGAGTACTGCAAGTAGCACTATACTGCACTTAGCCTCCGAAAGAAAAAAGTTTCGCCGAATTGTCACTTGAGCTGACGAATCCAGTAAGCTGAAATACACAGGCTAATCACGAGAGCTCTTATCTACAGATTTATCTATAGATTTATCTATAGATCTATAGATCTATTATCTCTCATCTATAGATTTGTGAACAAGGCCCCCGTAAGCCGGGGCCGAAACGTCATCCTTTTTAACGATTGGTCGGCCCTTGAAGATGTGTATAAGAAATTGTATAAGAAGATTTGTATAAGAAATTGTATAATGGCGCTCAGCGAGATGCAAGACTGTGCGTGCAATATCGTAACCTTCCAAGAACTTCATAATAAGGGGCACTAATAGGTTGCGCTATTATGACCAGTCTTCACTGCATTAGGCTCGATGAGAAGAACACGTTTTAGCCTTTGACGAAGCTTCATTTTGCAAAGTGAGTCTACGAACTGCTTTTGCTTCACCAATGTTCTTTTTAGAAATGTGTCTTGCTTCGCGGTATAGTTTGGGATGGAACTGGCGCCACACATTGCAAGGATATCTGAAAGCTATACTTTAACGCAAATTTATCAGAAATGAAAATTTACCACTAATACAGGGAGGTTTCTCACTCCATTCAGCCAATGCATAAATTCATGTCATTAGTCCCCTTTTGGGAACCAATGACATGAAATCATTAATGCGTTTTAGCAATACTTAAGAATAATAATTGGTTTTGGGGGAAAGGAAATGGCGCAGTATCTGTCTCATATATCGTTGGACACCTGAACCGCGCCGTATGGGAAGGGATAAAGAAGGCAGTGAAAGAAGAAAGGAAGAAAGAGGTGCCGTAGTGGAGGGCGCCGTAATAATTTCGACCACCTGGGGATCTTTAACGTGCACTGACTTCGCACAGCACACGGGCGCCTTAGCATTTTGCCTCCATAACAACGCAGCCGCCGCGGCCGGGTTGGAGCCCGGGAACTCCGGATCAGCAGCCGAGCGCCCTAACCACTGATCCTTCGCGGCGGGTCAATACTTATGAATGAGATGGTTTCAGTAGTTGACTGACGCCCATGCAAGCATCAAAGAGCCCTTGAAACGACTTTGAAGGTGCCTACAAAATGTATTCATTATATGTAGTAAAGGGTATTGAGTGTCCTGCCCCTTCGAAGTTCTCAAAAGTTATCCAATTATTTAAAAATAATTTCCAAAAATTTCCATTCTCGCGGCTGGCGGCGAGCTTGCTGACGGTCCCTCTCGTGAATTTAGCGTTACGGCTTCGTAACGCTCGCTTGACGTCGGCAGTGAGGGACCGTCATGGGCTCGTCATAAAAGGTCATACCATGTAAAGCTGAAATAAAAGCGCAAGACATCTGAAGCTTTCTATTTCAAATGAAGGGGGGGAGGGGGGGGGGTTCACCTTTCTTTCTTTAGAAAAGAAAGTTGCCGTTAATGAGCATGTTCATCCGGGCATTGTGCACGCACTATCGCGAACCAGTACTGCATTTGCAGTCTACAGCGCTGCCTGCTTCAACCACATGCCTGTAGCTCCGCCGGCGCGGCGGTCGAATCCTGTTGGGTTCGATGCCATGCCGGCGGTCATCCACAGAGGTCTCTGCACTCTGAATAGAAAAAAATCCTCATCGACGCTCGTAGCTGCAGCAGCTACTCGAGCACACAGCCGTGCTACCCTCCAGTGCTGTCGTGCGTGCCAATACGGAGTAAACAACAAGACCACGTGACTTATTTGCGGGCGGAGCATAGTCCCAGGCGGTAATCTTTATTTTCTCTTGCTCACTTCGATGATGTATAAGTTGAAAGAGAAAAGGCACAGGGTGATCACCGATACAATTATTTGCGGAAGGATGGTGGGTGATTCAAAAGCACTCAGTCTCTCGCTTCCCTTGCCCTCGCTGCAAATTTTCTTAGGGGCCCTTTAATTTGCCAGCTGCTTGCATCCTCTTACCGAAGGGTGCAAACCGCCCGAGAAGGAACTGAAAAGCTACAGGTCTCTCTTTGTCTCAAAAATAACTAGACCAAAAGCATTAAATACCTCGCTCTAGTTATAAAGCTTTAGCATAATACTTAACCATTTAAGCGTAGTTTTTTTTTTCCTCTAATGCATGTCATTCTGAAGAGATTGAAGAAGAGGTTCTGAGGAGTGAGAGACGGAGATGAAAACATCAGCAAACATAGAAATTCAGGAGCGACGGTGTAACTATCTCTCTCTGCGTAAAACAACAACTTCTAACTGAAGCACGACCCTTGAGAGAAGAAAAGAAGGTTGAGGGGGAGAGACAAATTAAGTTGAGATTCTTGAAATAACGGCGGTCTAGAACATGCTTGGTTTTAGACCGAACAAACACGTTATAGGATTTATGGTATATGAACACAGCCCACGTCCGCAAATTGCAGATGTCCCAGTGGGGCTTGCAGTTGTGATGTGCAAACTTTTATGCGTTTTCTATAGGCTCATCGCCATTGTACGGTTCCTTCAAGATGCGACTGACCCCACCGCATACAGCTCTACGTGGGTATTTTCCCATGTAGAATGTATAAGTGTGGGTGCGGACATAAGTGAGGCTAAACGTATACCTTGATATAAGTGTTATATGCAAGAGTGCATCATATATTCGACACATATTAAATAAATCAAAACTGCACTTCAGGACCCTTTCAAAACCACAGGCAAAAAGTCTGGTAGTTCGGAAGACTACAAAGTAGTTAAGTTCGGGTCAAATATTTCGCACCCTTTCTGGCGGCTCACGTATCCCATGGTTAGAGTCAACACCCGACTTCCAATAATCTTTCTTTAAAAAGGCAATAAATTGGTTCTCCAGCGCAAAAGACTACATATTTGGTCTAGAAAGTCAAAAGCATGCGTTCCATTTGTGCGTCCCTTTACCAACCTTTGCTTGTCTTCCAATGAAGGCATCACTTCCAAGAGCAGCAGGGTCAAGGGCAGAAACCACATCTTAGCCTCAACTGCCCCTTGAAGAACAGCTTCACTCGCTACACGGGTACCGATGCCTATTTGCGTCCGAAGTTGCACTCATTTATACTGCAGCTAGATCGATTGTTAATACCAAAAAAATTTACATTCCCCGAAGGTTTTGTGCGCTGCAACAGATGGAGTGCATTAACCGCGTTCTCGGAAAAAAAAATACAATGGGTCTCTTCATTACAGCCGCGGTTAATGACACGAAACCTTATGAGAATGCAATGGGGAGAAACGCGAGCCAATCATTAAGAGACTATGAAATCTGGAGAAATTAGATGAGCAGCAACAGATAATCAGTAAGCTTTGACGGTGCGAGTTTGCGCTAAACCGTAGAGCGTGGTGGAAATGTCGGCACCCGCTCCTGTTAACGATAACAACGAGTCAATTTGCTCATGTCTAAACAGATCGACGCTATATTACGAAGAATTTTAGATTGTATTCGTAATGCTCGTTTCGTCCTCCTTCTGTTTGTTGTTTTTTATTCTCATGGCAGCCGACTGCCTTTCCTTTAGTATGTGGTAGTTGCAGCAGCCGCCTGCAGTCGCCTTTTAACGGGGCTACGTTTTTGCTTGAAGTATCTTGTGTCGTGCAGTGAAACAAAACAATGGGCAGTGAGTGTGTTTTTTTTTTGCATTCTGTATTTTAGAAGAGAGATAGCAATGGCATCTGCTGATGTAATGCGTTCGAGGCTGTCGACGTCATGCCTGACACGAAAGAATAAATTGAGCAGACAAGGAAAAGGAAAACAGCGGCTCGTTATGACGTTCATAAAAGAAGCCAACAGGCATCGAAACCAAGGAGCAGAGGGGAATTTTTTTAAATTTGTGGTGTTGATCTATGGGACATTAATAGAGTAATTACTATTTTACCGCTTAATGATAAATCATTATAAAGCATAAAAAAACAACCACATGTCGCCGGAGGGATCTGAACCCTCGACCTCCGAATTTTGAATTCGGTGTTGTACTAACTGAGCTACGGTGACACCTGTCCGATCTCCTGCCTTCGCGGATATTTGTTACGTGTAATCTAACCTTAATAGTGTTTGTGTATTTGGAGGTCTTGGGTTCGGATCCCACCCGCCGCATGTGGTTGCCATTCTTCCGCTTTTTAGGGAATTATCATTAAGCGATGAAAATATGCACTAATAGTTTTTCATTGAGCAACACCACCAACTAAAAAAAAACATTCCCCTGTGCCCCTTGGTTTCGGTGACTGTTGGCTTCCCTCCAAAACGAAAAATTCCAGTATCAAACAAACATGCCGCTCTTTCGGACAAGCACATCGCATATCTAAGCAGCATCGTGCACATCATGTTTTATTTCGTATTTTCGAATTCCTAGTTTCTGCATTCCCTTGTACACGCGTCCTGTGTTCGCCCTCCTTGCAGTAACTGCCTGCGTTGCCTTTGGTATATTGTAGTTTACCTTTTCTTTGGTTTTGAGTTTTTCAGCAAGATGATTTTATATCAGTAAGATGATTCAGATGATATCAGTAAGATGATTCAGATGATATCAGTAAGATGAATCAGTAAGATGATTTTATTTATTTATTTATTTATTTATTTATTTATTTATTTATTTATTTATTTATTTATTTATTTATTTATTTATTTATTTATTTATTTATTATCATACTGCAGACCCTTGGGTCCAAGCAGAGGGGCATTAGTATATATACAGATAATAATGAACAAAACAGGAACAAACAAGCACACCTTTATACAGTTTCTCGTCACACTGCAGTCAGCAAACCATGGTTCCAGTCCGATACTCTCCGAGGAAAAAAGGAAAATTTAAACGTATCAGTTCGAGCATAATAGGGTGTGAGAGAGTCAGGATGATGCTGTCTTGTGAGGCGCGTTAATACAGACGTTATATAAGGTGATTTATTCATTTGAAGTTCGTTGTTAAGAAGGAAGGAATGGAATTCAAGTCTTAACTGCTTTCGACGTGATTCCAGAGTGGGTATACAATTGTCTGCCATAATTTTAAAGGGATAGTGAAGCCGTGCGAATTTATTAAATATAAGCCTAACTGCCTTTCTTTGTATTCTTTCAAGGTGACTGATATTTGACTTAGTGTGAGGATCCCATGAAATCCATGCATACTCGAGCTTTGGTCGAACAAGTGAAAAGTAACAGAGTAATTTCAAATTAGTAGGGGCGTTTTTTAGTTTGTGCCTTAAAAAGCACAGTTTGCGGAAAGCAGAACAAATATTATTAATATGCGTGTTCCACGACAAAGTTGGTGTCAAGGTAACACCCAAATATTTGTAGTTGATAGCTTCACGTAGGGGAGAAGAACCTAATGCATTAGAAAAAATAAGTGGTTTTCTTTTTAAGAGTGACCCGAAGGCATACTGATTTTTCAGCGTTGAGAAGCATCCCCCATTCATTGCACCAATTCAATATCCTGTTTAAGTCTCTTTCAAGGACAGTCTGGTCATGTGGACAGGTTATGCCCACATCATCTTCCACATCATCTTCCTTTGCATAGGAAGCAAAAACGCATCCACAGTTCTCCAGTTGTTGCACTGCATTCCACTGTCCTGATAGCAGCAGCACCATCCTTTCCGCAACACCAACTCGATCATCTATTGAACATGACCAGAGCTTCAACGTAGACACTACATTGCGATTGCGGGCTGTGGTCGTAAAACAGAGTATTCTTATCAGCCTCGGCTATAACCATCGAGCCGCATTTACCACGCATCACTAAAGAGCAGATTTGATTACTTTGACGCCTGCGATATCTTTGAAAAGGTATACACCGAAGGTGGAAGATACACCATAGTTTTGCGCTTCCAAAGAATGGTCTGCATGAAATTTGTCAAGAATAACTGGCTCAATATTGTTTCCTTCGGAATTGTGTTCCCGATACTGAACTATGGAGAAACGTATACTATAAAAACCAATGGCTTCCGACTAATATATGCATCTTCATTGATAAGGTAGATTGCAACTCATCACGATACCGCTGCTTCTTCCTTTCCCTCATTTTTCTGTCAAGACCCCAATAAAAGAAATTCCGTAAGTTTCTGAAAGGATCACAAACTTTCGTGCAAATTATCACAATGAATGACAATTGCTGTACAGAAATGCTAGGATTCCCGAGGGATTCTGGACTGATTTTGTGTTCAGAAGAAATATGCTATTACTTGGGCAAAAATCTTTGGCGGAGGACGTGATGCCGAGTTCTCTGTTTTGTGAAATACCATTTACTGCGAAAACTTCAGCTTTCACTGGCAAGGCTGCAAAGGCATGGCACCGGCCGATGTTCGTGCTCTATAACGTGACAAGACAGATTCGTAACAAGGGCTCTGAATCCTGGCAATTCCGGTAGGTGCAGCACATTTCGACCCTATAGAACATAACAGTGACAAAGCATTAAAATAGGCCAAGGAAGCAGGCGCGTGTCAGCACTCCTGAGTCCCATAGTTTCTTTTATATGAACCTGAATAGCATTGTGGAGATTCAAAAATATGTGATGAGCGATTTATTTCGCAGTTCGTTTGGCCGTGGCTGTCTCAGATCATCCGCCCATTGCAACCTTACCGTTGTCATGATGAAGTAAGTCTGCGGCAACCTGATCAGGGCTCTTGTCAAGCTTACGAACTCTTCACGTTCAGACGGTACCTTCAAAACAGGAAACCATTTACTCGAAATTAAATCACACGAGAGGAGGGCGCCCCCACCATTCATTCCCCCGAGAACATAGAGCATAGAACATAGGCTCGTGCGCTAGTGAGAGAACATGTAAAATCTGACGCTTTCCGCTCTGTGTCACTATGCTGTGTTCTCAATTTCAAGTCTGGGTCAAGTGCAGACTCCCCGCATTATTCCCATTCCTGGTGCGCCCACTCCGAAGCCTGCCAGAAACCCATGACCAGAAAGGGCACGCTCTTGAGAAGGCCCCTTGCTGGTCCAGAATGTACTTTACGGTCCAGAGCCACCTAGGTAGCAATTTCATTGCGCAATTGCTAAACGCGAGGGACCTCAGTTGAGGCACATGACAGCGAAGTGGACGTAATTCCCGCTGGGTCTCCTACAAGGGGCTCAGCCTGACCCTCTGTGTTGTTGGCATAACAGTTCTTTGGCCTTTAATGTGAATGGATCCTCTTGTTTAGGGCTTCATTAGTGGAGTGTTCTGACTATCCACTTCGTATACTCTAATGAGGTTAAGAGGTCTGATTTAGAAAACCTAGGCGCACTCCTGCAGCGTAAGTGGTTGACGACAAGCTTTCTTAAATGTGCTTTACAACAAGCGCTCTGCAAACAAAGCAGTGCCGTCCGACTTCAAATATACTGCGCTTCTGAAGATGCATGATGTTTCTGCTCGGGTTCTTTGATCATAAAGGTTGTGAAACTCCGTTTCGAAATTTACAGCTATTCACTGTGGCCACTGCTTGGAGGTACCCAAATAGAGGCCGAATCCAGGAGCGGCAAATAAAACTGTTGCCATTCGTGGTCTTTAATTTCAGAAGTACTGAATTTCATTGCTTGTTTTAGCTTTTAATTTGCCTGCATTATTGTAATATCGGTACATTTTTCTTGCTATATATTTTTCACTGGTTCTGTTGCCAGGGGCTAGTGGCTTCAGTAACTTTTACACAATTTATTTTACACCCACATGCATCACGATAGTCCCTTTATCTCCGATTTTTCGACCAATCTGACCACCGGATTTCTATACGTGGGCCCTATATGATGAATTTCGTTGCAGATATGATGAAGGATCTCTGGTATTTTAAAATACAGACAAGGGACAACTATCCATTAGCCATAGCTCTGTTGTGCTGGTCGTTCTCGTCGTAGTACTTAAACAATTTCAAACTTTCTTTTTGCACGCTATCCCATCTAAATTAACAAAGCACAAAACAAGGTTTTCCTTTATTCTATGTTTTATTACGCATTAACGAAATAAATGTTGTTAATGAAACGGCACACCAGGTCGTAGACGGCGTCGCACTCGTCCGATCCAACGTGATGGCCCGCTTTGAGCACAAATGCATTCACTAGCTTTTTAGATTCTTTCACGTAACCCGCCAACTGATGCGGAGCCTTGAAAGTTTGCCACGGCACTCTTGGTGCAGCATTAAATTCAGCTGCACCGCCCCAATGTATCTTGCTCAGATATTCGTCAAATAATACAGCCGGAAATATATTGTCCATCTGTCCATTTACAATCAGTACCTTAAAGCGGTTCAAAACTCTTTTGAATGTGTCGCTAATGTCGGTGAAATAATCATTTGGAGCCAGCGCTAACTGAATCGGCAGTCGGTATTTTTCCAGGCTAACGGTCACGGGTATGTGAAGGGCCTGTTTGAACTTCGTCGTATTCGCATATTTCTCATATTGTGAGATTTGGCTTGGTTTATGAGCATGGAGTATGCTTCCTTGATCACTGTACCCAGTCATATTAGAGAATACACTCGGCTTGCCACCAATTTTGAAGTTGAAAAATGTTCCAGCTAGAAGCAAAGCGGCTTGGGTGGTATTCGATTTAGCCGTTAAGCTGATCAATCTGCACATTTCTTCCAACTTCTGGCGGCCGTTCGAGTCCAAAAGCCCGAGCTGATACAGAAATTCGGGAGACTTGAAGATACTCTCTTCCACAGGGGACAAAAACCCCGCGGACAAAATAAGGCCGCTTGGAGATTTCCCCTCCTTTTGGTTCCAATGGTCTGCTAGAGCGACGGCAGCTCTGGCTGAAAGAAAAAATAAACATAATACCAATTAGATATATTGAATTCAACAAGCGTGAGAATGCGGCATATTGTTGTTAATTCAAGTGAAAAGAAAATCAGTCGACGATTACGATACTAGGTAATGCGAAATAAGAGCGCATCTCTGCAACTATTTGTACCCTACGCGATCGGAGACAGAATGCGCAGTGCCGAACGGCGGCGGCGCCGCCATTTAGCCTGTCCTCTAACGGCACTCCTCTCAGCAAAGTTCCTCCGAACACGGAGCAGCGCTCTGCTTCCTTCCTCACGCTCTGACCGTACCCTCCTCCTCCGCTTTCCTCATTATGCTTCCGCCGTACCCTCCTCGTCCGCTTTCCTCATTATGCTTCCGCCGTACCCTCCTCCTCCGCTTTCCTCATTATGCTTCCGCCGTACCCTCCTCCTCCGCTTTCCTCATTATGCTTCCGCCGTACCCTCCTCCTCCGCTTTCCTCATTATGCTTCCGCCGTACCCTCCTCTTCCGCTTTCCTCATTATGCTTCCGCCGTACCCTCCTCCTCCGCTTTCCTCATTATGCTTCCGCCGTACCCTCCTCCTCCGCTTTCCTCATTATGCTTCCGCCGTACCCTCCTCCTCCGCTTTCCTCATTATGCTTCCGCTTTACCCTCCTCCTCCGCTTTCCTCATTATGCTTCCGCCGTACCCTCTTCCTCCGCTTTCCTCATTATGCTTCCGCCGTACCCTCTTCCTCCGCTTTCCTCATTATGCTTCCGCCGTACCCTCCTTCATCGCTTTCCTCATCGCGCTCTCTTCACTATCGCCGTGCTTTCATCCCCCGCTGTGGTCCTCGTTCGCTCTGCAGGTTACGCGGAGGTCGACGCCGCTCAACCTATAGTAAAGGGCGGTTAAAAGCTGCGCTATCAAAGCTTTCCAAGAAGGCAAGAAAAGTTCAACGTTACTGGCTTGCATTTAATGGAGGGCGAAGGCTTCACCTACCGATACAGAAAATTTTTCCGTGCAAAAAGAGGTTTTGGCTACCACTTAATATACTATGATTGCGGAAATTGACCAAACCTAACATTTTCATGTAGATAATTGGCAACTTACACATACCAAGGTGTGATCATTACTACATGGAGCTCGCGTAAAAATTTGACGCCAGCATGTTCTCATTAACCACAGCATCCCGCTCATAATGTTTGGCATCACTGGAAGGAAATTGTGCGTACAAAGAGGGGACGTGTGTGTGCGACTTTCAATCAGCGCCCAACAATTCTTCGGCTCTCATTTTCTCACAAAAATGGGAAAATAGGAAGCAATATATTGGATAAAAAATTGTTTGCGGTCTCTGCACCTTCTTTTGACGGAAGTTCTTTTGACGTCTTCGATTTGGTTTTTCACACAACTCGGTCTAGCTGCACAGAGTGAACCAAGCTGGAATAGGTGCTCATGGGCGATATGCCATTTTCTCAAATTTTAGCAGCGCTGGCAAAATTTTGATGTTTTCATGTTAATCAGGGTACACTATCTTACATAATGCGGAAGTATCTTTTTTTAACTATTCCTTGATAATTTGAGCATTAAAGGGTTAAGACCCCTTGTAATGATGTCCACTATCCTCCTTGGTATGTTTTCTAAGACCAGCAGCATTATTAGCTCCTCGCCTCGCGCGCCTGCCTTCGAAAAAAAAATATTTCTTGCACTGTGATTCGTTTCTGCTTAATTCCTCTGCTGCAGAATGCACTTAAGGACTGTTCACCTCTTGAATTCTAGTGCATCGCTCTGTCATCGAAGTTGACAGTTAAGCCATTGCCTGAAGGAACTCGATACGCGCATTTTTGTTACTGCCGCCCCGACTTTATTTACACCGCTCTCCATGTATGCAGCTGCTCCCAGCGTCACACTTCCTTTTCAATCATTTGGTAGTGATGCCAATCGTGACGAACGAAACAGGATGTACACAAGCAAACGACCAATCACAGGCACGGCCGGTCTGGACTCGGCGCTACCAGCTAGCCACCCTACAGCCGCCGCATCCAGACCGTCCGTCCCACAGGCCCTATGCTTCGTGAATTCGTCCCATAAGCACCGCGAAGTTTTTTTTTCCACCTAAAGGCGGGATTAGTGCCGACAAAGCACTGCAGGCGTGTAAAGATCGTCATTTAACTCCGTTATTTGTCCACTTCGGGTCCGGTTCATTAATTCGGAATAGGTGTGGGGGATGTTTATGCATCTTTCCTGCGTGACTTTCGTTACATCATCCCCCACGGCTCACGTCAGTGGAAGCAGTGACCAATGACAGATTACCAAATGAAATGAAAACGAAATGAAAGGTCACAACTTGCGGTCCCTGAACAACGTCAGCACGAGCAGCACATGACCTGGAGTGCAGTCCGCCTTGTCCTTATTTTCCTTATGGCTGAGGTCTAGAAGGGAAACATGGCCTCTGGGGCAGAAGCCGGCTGAAGTGGCAGTCGCGGACTCGTCTTGAGATTTCTTAGAGTTTCGCTAAGTACCTGCTCACCGGAAATCTCTAGTATCCGGCGTTAAAATTCTCCCTATGCTTTCTATCCTTGTCCGAGATATCACAGTGGTCGAGACTTTAATTAGTGTCCTCACTGACATCAAAACAATGGCGCCAGCCACAGGGTCGGCTACATGTGTGTGTTTCTTGAAGCGTTGCTAGATACCGAGCAGTTCGACATTGCATTTCAATTTGAATAGGACTAAACGATCACAGTTAACAAGGACGAACATAAAATGTTCTTAACGACATGTTTGTGTGTATCTTACGTCCGTTATCGCTCACTGCGATCACTAAGCGCGCTCAGGTTACTTTCTGCCACAGCCTTCTGTCAGCTCTCGTGAGTTAATAATTCCAGTTCAGAATAGCACAATTGAAAGGTCACACACTTCAGCATTTCCTTACCTCCGTAGCTTTCTCCCGCAAAGTAGAGATCTTTCGTTTTGAACTCGTAGAACAGCTTGTAGAATTGCGTCAAGAAGCTTAGGAGGTCGTCGGTGACATTGGTCAGTGAACTTGAGAATACAGACGAATCTTGGATTATGCTGAAGCCACCTCCTGCGGGATAGTCTACGTAGAGCACGCTTGCTTCGTTTTGAAACGCACAGCTTCGGTTGTACAGCCTTCCTTTAGCGTCAAGGCCAACTGGGCCGTTCTCAAGAAACTGGCCGAAGAGGCCAGATCTTCCGGGACCTCCTTGGAGCCAAAGAATCAGCGGTGCTTTATCAAATACTTTCTGTAAAAAATAGCGGTTAACTATTAACAGGTCGTTTTCTAAAAGGTGGAAATAACTCTTCAAACAACGCCTCTCCGGCAGTACAGTGATAGGTCAAAAATTACATTTCAGGTACATTTCTGTTAAAGAAACAACGGACCATGCACGAAGGTTAATGCTGCATTTACGTTATGCGACCAAGTGGACCCCAGTGAGTAGTGTAGTTGTCTTTAATCTCGTGCCCAAAAGTTAAAATATACTTTTTGTTTCAGAAGTGGTTAGCGTCTAGACTGTTCATCTGATCGGATCCTTGAGGCATGCCTGTGTTCCGAGATAGTCTCCTCCGAATTTCAAGCTCTATGTGCGTACGCCTCCAAGACGGGTGCGATCTACATAAACACCTCGCGCTGTAACTCAGCTGTTGCATGCGACATTGCGCCTGCCCACGGCGTAGAAGAGATGAAACCCAGAATTCTTTCACTTTCGGCTAACAAGAACGAAGACACGCTATACGCATCAGTTCCTTTACATCACGGAGGAGTTTTGCCCTGGTCGTCGTTGTCTTGTATGTGTTATTACGCTGGAATACGGCCGCCTCTAAATTTTCACTATAAACATAACGCACACTGACTATACCGTCATTAATAAGTTTGTAATCTTATTCGAGTCATTTTGTGTGCCGATAAAGACAATTATTCACTCATGTTGTGCCTTCCGGCATCTTAGCACAGGATTTTCAATATATATCCTCCGCCCTATTTTGCTTTATAACGCTGCCTATAGTTATGCGTTCGCTGGGCTTTTTTCCTTGTGCTACTGCTGGCGGGATCTTCGCACAATTGGTGTCTTTCATTCGCATTTGCCCACCCTACATACTCCTGCACAACTGCTTCACTTGACCCTGGCCAGACTTGTCACTCCTTGACATGTTCTAGCGGAATAGCGGAACTGTGCGGTTAGGTTCAGAGATTGGGAAGGTCGCGTATTTCAATCAACGCTGGTAAAAGAAAAAGAGAGAACCTAAGAAAATAGACAGTGAAAGAGAGAGGGGGAAATTTAACAGTGCTTTTTCGAAGGTATCGTCTAAGCCAAAAGTAACTAGGCTGCATGGCTTGCTCTGATATAGCGAATCTCTTACGGCTTCTCTTAGAATCAAAAGGTCTCGAAATGGAGGAACGAAGAATTAACGCGATAGCGTTAAGGAGCTCGTGTCTCAGAAAAGCCGGTGTCGTCGGCGTCGGCATCTTTGGCCGTGAGCGAAAAATGGTGCATCTAGGTGGAAACTTGAACCGCGCCGAAAGGGAAGAGATTTTCCTTCCCTTACGGCGCGGTACGGGTGTCCATCGAGATATGTGAGGCAGGCGTCCTTTCCTTAAATGGTCCAACGGGCCACGCGTCGCGCCGAACGGGCGTTGGCGTTTCGTGGACTCCTTGGCAGCGCTGCAACACGCTGTCGCGTCTCACTCTTAAAGTCGAAGCTTAAGCGCCCTTCAAATTTTTTCTTGCCTCAAATAGATTTAAAATTTTGAGCGTTGCATTAATTCTGTACTATTGGCTGAAAAGCAAACAATGTAGTCTTATTACTGTGGGCAAAGATGATGTTGGCGTTTTATTCTGTTTTGTGCGTGTCTTGCGTCACACGCTGACAGCGCCATCATTGAGGGCAGGAGAGGGGGGGGGGGGCGATACTGCTTAGAGCCTTGGAAGGAAGCAAAAAGGATGCAACTAGAAAATAAATGCCATTTCAGCAGTTACAGAAACATAATAAATCATAATCCTGAAACATGACCCTTCGGCCTCTTGCGATAATGTTTCTGCGGCTCTTCTTGCCCAACATTAGGGATATAACTCGCAGCGGTAAATCTCAGGGTATGCCGGCCATTCTGCTATAAGAGGAGGTGATGAGCACTGGCGCACAGGCAAAATAATGATTAAGAAAATTAGATACCCGACAATTCTGGACAAAAGAATTTTGAACGAAAAAGAGTTGATGAACGCATTTTATTTTCATATATCATAAGATTTCTCTGTAACAGACAATATATTACTAGATCTCCCGTCGGCAGGCTCGCATTCTTTTGCTATCAACGTTTTCGCTATCGTCAAAAGCGCTCCGCATTGCTTTTCTAAGGCAGCCCTAACTACTTGATGCGGGCGACGGAAACACTACAAAAGAAAGATTTTGCTACGTGTCAGAAGAATGAACTATAATCTTCAATTATTTCTATATCAGTGCCTTACAGTTTTCCAATATTAAAAATTTTTGTCCAGCAATCTTGGGCATATCTACAAATTAGAGTCCTTGAGGTTGTACGGTCAAGGAAACCACCGTCATTGCCAAAGAGTAACCGGTCAAAGGGTTTTGCTTCTTTGTCTTTTATTGGGGAGCCTATGAGAGGTCTTAAATTTAAATGTAAGTTAAGGAGAATCCTTGCCCTACCCTTTCGTGGCCTTTTGGCGTTTAGGAGTGCCGTAAAGGCTCAACTACCAGGCTGAGCATCAAATCCTATTGCCTGGTCAGTTTTGGCATAGGCGGTACCTCATTAGAGGTACACAGCATAAGATACGTACAGTGAAAAAACACGATCTAACAGGCTCCTTTTTCCTGCATCTTGTTAAGAAAGGAGGTCGATTAGTCGGTGATGAAAAGCTAATAACCTGAATTTTTTTTCATTATCCTGAAAACTTTCACCAAGATACATGCAGCTGACTGCTTTATTTCGTGCTCACCTTTGGAGCCTTCAGCAGGAGGAAGAAAAGGTGGCTTTTCTCCCGGACCGTGATGTATCCCGAGTGGGCCTCAACGCCAGCGTGTCTCATGAAAAAGTTTACCTTGCTTGCTTCGCGGGCTTTCACAATTTTATTTTGTTCGATAAGCTTGCTTAAGAACAGGCCTTTTGATCCTTGACTGAAAGAAAAAAAATCATATGTTGCTTTTGTTTCGTTTTTTTTCAGCCATGTGCCAGAATCGTCGCTTTCTTATTCGCAAAATACATAGTAGCCTGAAAGCAGGAACTGATGGGCCAGTTGGTTATGCATGATATGCATGGTTATT
Organism: Amblyomma americanum; assembly: GCA_030143305.2. NCBI lineage: Eukaryota > Metazoa > Arthropoda > Arachnida > Ixodida > Ixodidae > Amblyomma > Amblyomma americanum. The sequence continues at coordinate 75,481 of JARKHS020009094.1, read as the reverse complement.
CTTGGTTATGCACGCTGTTTCACTTATATCAAACATAATACCCGTACTTATTTAGCGGAAACCCGGGAACGAAAGCACTACCGGAATCATATCAACTGGATATTACGATCACTTTCGAATTCGCATGCTAAAGACACGCTGTGTTTATGTACGAAATGAGAAACAGCATTTTTCCACTTAGACTGCACCCATAGGTAGCATAAGAGGGTTCTCGCACAGCTCCCGCCCTCGCCGTTAGATGGCGTTCCACGTCACACTCGCGGTAATACAGGACGTACTACGTCCGCCGCTATGGACGAGGGTGGCGCTGGTGAACACTCTCAAGGTTCGCTTACAGTACACATAAATACCCCTGAAAGCAGAAGATTCGACAGCCGTCGCGGTAGCTCAGTTGGTAGAGCACCGGACGCGATATTCGGAGGTCGTGGGTTCGGATCCTACCGGAGGCGTGGTTGTTTTTTCTCGCCGTTAGATGACGTTCTACGTCACACTTGCGGTATTACAGGACGTGCTACGTCCACCGCTATGAACGAGGGTGGCGCTGGTGAACACTGTCAAGGTTCGCTTACACGCTAAACATAAATACCCACGAAAGCAGCGGATTGGACAGCCGTCGCCGTAACTCAGTTGGTAAGAGCACCGGACGCGATATTCGGAGGTCGTGGGTTCGGATCCTACCGGCGGCATGGTTGTTTTTTCTGCTGCTTGATAAGTAATTTTCTTTAAAAAACTAATTGATTGCCACTAGATATTAAAAAAAATAGAAACATTCCCCTATGCACCTTGGTTTTGGTGACTGTTGGCTTCCTTAATATGTTTGTCAAACGAGCCCCTCACTTCATTTGCCTTGTCTGCTAATAGCTTAACGGGGGTCTCGGTTCTGTCAGTCTTGATGCCATAGGTAGCATAAGAGGGTTCTCGCACAGTTTCCGCCCTCGCCGTTAGATGACGTTCTACGTCACACTTGCGGTATTACAGGACGTGCTACGTCCACCGCTATGGACGAGGGTGGCGCTGGTGAACACTCTCAAGGTTCGCTTACACGCTAAACATAAATACCCACGAAAGCAGCGGATTGGACAGCCGTCGCCGTAGCTCAGTTGGTAAGAGCACCGGACGCGATATTCGGAGGTCGTGGGCTCGGATCCCACCGGCGGCATGGTTGTTTTTTCTGCTGCTTGATAAGTAATTTTCTTTAAAAACTAATTGATTGGCACTAGATATTAAAAAAAATAGAAACATTCCCCTATGCACCTTGGTTTCGGTGACTGTTGGCTTCATTAACATGTTTGTCAAACGAGCCCCTCATTTCATTTGCCTTGTCTGCTAATATATATATATATATATATATATATATATATATAATATATATGAATCAAGTAAACTGAAATCCGCTTGCAACTTGCGACAGGTGGGTCTTAATTGTATGGCTGCTGTCAATAAGATGAAAGCGTGACGTAGGCTGCATGTGCAAAATCTTGACCTCCGCAGTACTCATAACATGGATTACTGGCGGGATCCGCTATTGCAGCCTTTCTTCGTTTCATTACACTCGTCGATACTAAGAAATTTAGCCTTGAAGAACCACTTTCTCAAGTGAGACTGCATCTTGGTTTTACTGCGCCAGTACGGACAGGATGGAGGCTTCAATGGTGTGAAGCCTCCATCGGCGTGTAAGAGCAAAGGAGTGAAGACTCGAACCTCCAGAAGCTTCTCCACCACCCATCCGCCTCTACCCACTAGAAACCCATGAAAGGGGCCAGCCACACACCCACCTCCAGCCTGCAGATCATTACGGTGCCTGCGCGCGAGAGCAAAAGAATGAAGCTCCGTGTAATTTCTCAAAAGCAAGCTGATAAATTGCAAATAACTTGTCAAATTCGCTATGCCGTAGCTTGCGGCAATTTCTGCTGTCAGTTTCAAGTGCAAATCCTTCTTTACGACGTCGTACGGTTCGCGTGACGTCAGCAGTCAGCGGCTGTTAATGCTTCACCACACAAGGTGACACACTGTAATTGCCAAAATTAAAGTGCAAGATACGTCACGCTTTTTATTTTTTTCGGGAACATTTTGTTTTGTTTTTTTTTTGAGCAGAGAAATTAATATTTTATACTCTTTTCTAGGTGGGCATAGTGTGCGTGGTGTGAAAACCATTATTGCACTTTCGCTTTACAACGCTGCCTACTCGTGTTGAATGTCTCACTCCACCAGAGGTGCCGTCGAATCCAGATGGGGGCCGAAGCTCATCATGGCGGCCATCCACAGAAGTGGCTGGTCGAGATTGGGGTGCATCAAATGGGACACGCAAATTAACCGTAGTAAATCTTTCTTCATCACTGTAACAAATAGAAAGCCGCCCCTGTTTTTTTTTTCCTTCCAGCGCTGACATTTCAATCCGAACGTGTACTGATTACGATATTTGGCACCTCAATTACTGGTAGATTAAACTGGTGTGAGCACATGGACTGCATATGTGGACCAGCTCAATGCAAACACCTCCCCTTGAAACGGAAGCTGAAACAGGAAACACCTGATGCTAACCTTCAGGCGTGTAAGAGTAAGATATGGCCATCATTAGAGTATTCAAGCACAATGGAGGCCCATATAACCAGTACCAGATTGATAACATTGAGAAGGGTACAAGGGTAGCTTGAGATTTATATTTTCTGCTTGTAGTAAAACGCAGCCAGTAGCAGCTTTATGAATCCAAGCTCCGCTTCCTTAACAAGCCAGCCGTAGAAAAATAGCTCACCTCAAGTTTCTTTAACCGCTTCGTAAAAATAAGCGTAATGTAGACTCCGCTCTTTACATACGTGCCTCAGGCAGGTCGTCTGCACTTATTTATCGCCCCTTTCCTATTACTTTAAGTTACAACTAGAGCTGATGCATTGAAATACTCATTCGTCTCGAAAATCATTTTTGAGTGGAATGAATTTAATCGGCATGCTTTTTGCGACAACAGTTCTGCAGAGACTTTTGAAAATAAACTGATATTGCCCTTTTTCTTAACAACGTGCCTTTCTTGTTCCGCATTATTTCCCCTTCCTGTGACAGCCCGAGATGGGCGGACACTATTAAAAAATTTCTTCAGATATTTATCATTGGTAGTGCGAAAGCTTAACCGCAAATTTTTGCGAGACGATTATGCGTGATTCAGCATCACTCAATCCTTTACTTCTCGTACCTCCGGGGCAAGCAGTTCCGAGGCTCTTTGATTAGAAAGCTGTTTGCGCCGGGGGTAGGCTGACAACCCCGCAAGCATGAAGTGAAAGTCTCTAACGCTTTCTCTGTTCCAGAAATAGCGAGAGCAATAGCATCAAATACTTCACAGTAGTTAAACTGCTGGCATTTACTGAACCACTTAAGGCAGCCTAATACGCTTGGCTCTGAGGCATGCAATTGTGGGGAGATGCAGGTAGAGGTTCTGAAGAGATATGAATAAAATTTTAATAAATATAAAAAGTCTGGGGTGGCACTGTAGCTATACCACTCTCAGGATAAATCGTGATAACAGGTACGAGAAGGAAGTTAGAACCTTGGGGCATCGATGGCCTAGGACACGCTAGACCACACACGCGGCAAACACGTGCTTGTAAGTTCGTGGTATATGATTGTATTCATGGTAACGGTAAAAACGAAGCGTTCCATAAGTACGTTGCTTTACCAACCTTTGCGTGACTTCCAATGAAGGCACCACTTTCAATAGAAGCAGAATCAAGGGCAGAAACCACATCTTGGCCCCAACTGTCCCTTGAAAAACAGCTTTACTCGCTATACAGATACCGATGCCTATTTGCGTGAGAGGTTGCACTCTTTTATACTGCACCTGTGTCGATTGTTCGTACCAAAGAGTTTACATTCCCAGAAGGCTTCGTACGCTGGAACCGATAGAGTGCCTTAGCCGCATTCTCGGAAAAAAAATCACAATGGGTCTCTCCATTACAGCCGCGGTTCATGACACGAATCCCTATGACAATGCAATGGGGAAAAACACGAGCCAAGCATTGAGAGACTGTGAAATCTGAAGAAGTGAGATGAGCAGCAATAGATAAATAAGTAAGCTTTGACGGGGCGAGTTCGCGCTGAGCCATAAAGCGCGGTAGAAATGACGGCACCCGCTCCTGTTAACGATAACAAAGAGTCAATTCGCTCATGTCTAAACAGCTCGACGCCATATTACGAAGAATTTTATATTGTATTCGTAATGCTCGTTTCGTCCTCCTTCTGTTCGTTGTTTTTTGTTCTCATGGTAGCCGGCTGCCTTTGCTATAGCCGCCGGTCGTTGCAGCACTGCCGGTCGTTGCAGCACTTGCCGGTCGGTGCAGCAGCCGCCGCTCGTTGCAGCAGCCACCTGGAGTCACCTCGTAACACAGCTACGTTTTTGCTTGAAGTATCTTGTGTCGTGCAGTGAAACAAAACATTGGGCAGTGAATGTGTTTTTTTTTTTGCATTCTGTATTTTTGAAGAGAAATAGCAACGTCATCCGCTGGTGTAATGCATTCGAGGCTGTAGACGTCATGTCTGACACGAAACATTCAATTGAGCAGTCAAGGAAAAGGAAAAGAGCGGCTCGTTATGACGTTCATAAAAGGAGCCAACAGGCATCGAAACCAAGGAGCAGGGGGGAATTTTTTTTTTAATTTGTGGTGTTGATCTATGGGAGATTAATAGAATAATTATTTTACCGCTTAATGATAATTTATTACAAAGCAGAAGAAAACGTATCTATGTCACCGATGGGATCCGAACCCACGACTTCCGAATTTCGCGTTCGGTTCTCTACCAAACGAGCTACGGCGACGCTATCAAATCTCCTCCTTTCTGGGGTAGTTATGTTATGTGCAATCTAACTTTAAGAGTATTCATGGGTTCGGAGGTCGTGGGTTAAATCTCACCGGCCGCATGTGGTTGTTTTTCTTCCGTTTTCTAATGACTTATCATTAAGCGATAAAAAATTGTACTAAATTTTTTCATTGATCAACACCAATTTAAAAAAAAACATTCCCCTGTGCCCCTTGGTTTTAGTGACTGCTGGCTTCCATCACGAAAAAAAAATTCTAGTATCAATCAAACATACCGCTCTTTAGGGCAAGCACATCGCATATCTAAGCAGCACCGTGCACATCATGTTTTATTTCCTCTTTTCGAATTCCTAGTTTCTGCATTTCCTTGTACGCGCGTCCTGTGTTCGCCCTCCTTGCAGTAATTGCCTGCGTCGCCTTTCGTATTTTGTAGTGTCTTTTCTTTGGTTTTGAGTTTTTGCTACGCAGCTCAGTAAGATGATTTCATATATATCAGGGTTCGTCGAATAAATATTTTCTTTTCAGAGAAAATACATGTGTTGTGTCACCTCGTGTCCAGTACAGTTGTGCAGCGTGCTTCTCGACAATGAATATTATCCACCTCGCCTAGCTTCGACCCCAATTATCGTTCCTCACAAAATGTTTATTTCTTTCAATTCGATTCGCTCATCCGATGCAGATGCTAGAAATGGATTGGAAATAAACAAGGATTCACAATAACACGAGAATCGAGCAACAGACGCTCAAGGGCACCTTAAGACCTTTTTTTTTTGTTATTCCTTCAGCTTTCGGCTCTTTGGTCCACAGATGACGAGTCGAAAATGATTGTTGCATTTCAAGGTATTCGGTGTTGTTGACACGGTTTTCAATCAATCTGCTTTCCTTGTATGGTGCCCGTGAGAGTAGGGGAGGAGAAGGACGGAGACCGAGCATTATATTCAGCGGAATGCTCACGAGCACATCACGTTCCTTGCATGTGCACCTACTTCTTGGTGAACAAATAGCAGGCCGCATACTTAACCCAATGAAGGCGCCTGGCATTACTGTACCGCTCCGAATTGCATTACTAAGCACTGTTCCAGACGAGCATTGTTCCGAGCATCATCGTTCAACTCAATGTACGTGCCGGCGCTGTTGCTATGTTGAGTTGCGCGCTGTGTTTACCTCGACGACTATCTTGTGATGATTAATAAACCAGCAAATCGTGCCACTGGATTTTCGGTCATGTTTTCACACAAGCGCACTTTTTGTAAAAAAAAAAGAAAGAATATACTTTGAGTTTTTATTCCAGAAAAGCAGACGATACACACACATATTTGTTCAAAAAACAAGAAGCGATCCTGGCTTCCTTGCACACGAACACGTGATGCGGGTGCATGCTTCGGCTGCTCCGAGAAATTTCATTTCATTGTGAGACAGAGTTCACGAGGTTGTGCTGATGGAGTTGCTGTATGACCAAACAAATAACACTTCTCAATTTCTACCGCAGCGGTGGCCGGGTGGTTGAGCATCCGCCTCGCGTGCGGGAGGTGCGGGGTTCGATCCCCAGTGCCACCGGGTACCCACTGGTGATACAGTGGGTACAAGCTTTCCCCTGGCCTGGTGCTCGGCTAGTAAGGGGTGAAATGCTTGGAAAATGGGTCTTTGACCGCACCTTGAGTGATCGAAAATACATTGTGCATGGCGCTATTTGGCCATAGGCGCCCTTGCGCCATAAAAATCGATAAACATCCATCATCATCCACTTCTCAATTTCTGCGTACGTACTCGGTGCTTAAACGTTCAAAGCAAGTGCTCCGGCTGGCATGCGCATTTTTTATCGTACGGTGCACCCTCATTTGTTGTGTGGCTGACATTCCATTTCTTGGACTGACAGAGTTTACGAAGCTGTGCTGATGTAGTTGCTGTATGACGAATAACACTGCTCAATTTCTGCGACTGTACTTGCTGCTTTAAACGTCCAGAACAAGCTTACCGGGTGGCATGCACATCTGTTATCGTACGGTGCACGCTCTTTCGTTGGGTGGCTGCTCCGAGAAATTTCTTTTCTTTTCCAGACAGATTTTACGAGGCTTTGCTCATGTAGTTGCTGTATGACGAATAAATAACACTGCTCAATTTCTGCGAATGTACTTGCTGCTTTAAACGTCCAGAACAAGCATACCGGGAGGCATGCACATCTGTTATCGTACGGTGCACGCTCTTTCGTTGGATGGCTGCTCCGACAAATTCCATTTCTTTTCCTGGCAAAGTTTACGCGGCTGTGCTCATGTAGTCGCTGTATGACGAATAAATAGCACTGCTCAATTTCTGTGAATGTACTTGCTGCTTTAAAAGTCCAGAACAAGTGATCCTGGTTGCATGCGCATCTCTTATCGTACGGTGCACCCTCTTTCGTTGTGTGCAAATTCTCATACGCTTATTTACTTATTTATTTTTTCTTGTCGTCTCATTCAGAAAACCTCCAGTTCGCCTGTAAACTTCCCCGTTACGGAGTTGTGAAGGAAGTGCAAAGGAATGTGGCGCAAAGCGAAGTTTTCGCAGCCAACAAATCGACTCTTGATCTTCTAAAGGAAAACTCGAGGTGTATGATCACCGCAAATTTGTTGAATATAAGCGAGGGAATGTGTTGTGAAATGACTTTATGAGATAAAAATATTGTAAAATAAAAAAGTGGTGCCATGCCAGTGTCGTGCAGGATAGAGTAAATGTGAATCGTCAAATATATTCAAGATGGGGCGAGTATTCCTGCAAAAACCAGAAGTTATAGCGCAAGATTAGTGTTAGGCTAGACTGCGCTTTGGCTTATAACAACGCATATGGTCCCTAGAGGAAATGAACTTGCAGCAGTTGCCTCCATTTGTTAACAGCACAACGCTGAAGAAAGACAGCTTTCCCATACCGATGGTAATCCTCACTGAAACTCTCCGCATGCCGAGCCCCATAATTCCATATCGTTTTCATATGGTAATATAGAGTCCGCATATGAAGACGTATGGACTATATGGATAGTGTATAAGGAAACTTACGGGCATCATATGACTTCATGCACAGTATAATGAAATCTTACAGATAATATGCGAAAAATTTATCGGCACAAAATTGTAAACATCTGGAGGACATATGAATCTCCGCAAATCTTTCCGTATGATATATACAGAGTGGCTCTTAAAGAACGTTTTAGCAGCGAGACCAAAAAGCCATTCGCTCCAGGAGTGGAGCTCGCGCCCAATCGAGTACCAGTTCCTAGCGTGTAGGTAATAAGCTCGAAATAAGACAACTGTCGTTGAAAAAAAAAGAAAGAAGGCGGGGATTTGTTTCATGGAGGTATTGATTAGATGGGCAATCAAACTGCATTATTCATTTCACAGCGCGTATCACATTATACAAAGTAGGAGAACAGACCACTTCTGCAGCCGAGAGGATTCAATCTCACGACCTTCGCATATCGCGTGTGGTGATCTAGCATGGCTACGGTAGGAAACGGCGCTCTGATATAGCAGGGTGTGGTGCTGGTGAACACCATCAAGGCTAGGTACATCCACTTCTGGCCTCGAAAACCGAAGTGGAAAGAGTCCTCGCTATACCACAGTTTGCAAAAAGAAAAAAGAATAACATTCCCCTACACTTTATATCATTTCAGTGTATGTTTGCTATTTTATATGTATTGCTAACGAGCCCCTCATCTTTCTATCCCCTCCTTATCACATAGGCAATGAGGTGACGCAATCTGTTTTCTTTATTGGTAGCTCTTTTGGCCACTGAATCATCGGGGAATAATGAGTCCCCGGATAGGCTTCTTGAAGGAGCCCCGGTGGGTGAGGGCATCGACAGCGAGCTCCAGGGGCTGGAACTTGAGCCTGTACACGTCCAGGATGCCCATGCCCAGGTTGGCCAGTGCTCCGGTGACGCCGCGTACAATGCTGCGCAGGTAGCCAGCGGTGTGGCCCACCAGATTACGCAGCGACTTGTGGTAGCCCGACCAGATGGCCTGCAGCAACGTCTGGCTCTCGCTCTCGGAGCTGATCTGGCCCAAGGACACTCGCCGGATGAACTTCCTGAACTGGATCTCCGTATGCTCCGTCCTACCAGAGTAAAGGAGGCGGTCAGAACGACGTTGTTTGTATATGGGCAATTCTGAATGGAAGTTTCGTATATGTGGCTATAGTATCTAAGGCTGTTTAAAGAGCTGTACTGGGTTTGCATATAGAGCCTCATATAGGGCTGTATATGGGACTTTCTCTTCGAATGCCGTAACTTAAAACAACTGTTTTTCTCTGCTAGCCAACAATACATTGTTAAACATGCATGTCCGAAAGCGGGTGCTCTGGAGTTGTGTGGGTGTCTTGCGGTGTCATGTAGTCCTGGTGGAAATGGTCGGTACGGGCCTTGAAGTGAGCACTCTAGTAGAAGGATGGGGACATGCTACAGCCTCCGCTGTTACTGATTCACCCTCAAGGATGGTGAAAGTCTCGGGAGTTTTTCTGGCCACGCCTTACCCATAGTTTGGCCAGCTATCATACCGCCAGATGAAGAACGGGTGGACACGTCTTCCATGTCCGATTGTATAAAACATCCCCATTTCTAAGGACGGTTCAGAGATGTGTACTTTATTGTGATTACCCCAACAAGCTTGATGCAGCGTAAGGAAGGAATTCATTATTTGCAGTAGATTTCGAAACGCTGTGCACCATTAAATTACTTTTCACTTATATTACAAGTTTGATGTCAATTGGTTCCGTGACCGTACGAATAACATCGTTTGAAGGAACAGTTTCTTTAAGGACGATGGTTCGCGAGAAATTTAGCCATTAACTTGGTTTGCAGAACTTAGCGGGAGTAACGACAACTTCCAGCTCGGCAGATTTTCAGCGGGCCATGGTGAAGCAAGCGCTCTTCTTCACTAGACCTTAGTGCTGGCCTCAAATAAAGTTTTTAGAACGAGAGCTCTACTCCTTGTGGTACAACTTCTGATTTCGATGTGGATGAGACAATGGCCTTCAATGCCTCACAAAGTCAAACCTAACTTAACTGAACTGCGCGGTGGTATGGCCCAAGCTATGGTACTATGACCTAGTGATCATATGACTATGACCATCGGGTACGTGACCTTGACCTTTGAACTTGACCCTTGACCTTCACCCTTGACATTTGATTTGAGACAGTGGACACCATGCTTAACAGAGCATTCGGTCGTATAACTAGGTTCAGGACACGATGAACCCCAGCCATTTTTTCCTACTTCTTCCTCCTCCTCCTCCTCCAGCTCACCCTGAATAGCTGCACACGTGTTCCTGCAAGCGCTCTGCGTTCTCATCACGCTCGCCTTCGACAAATTGAAATGAATGTGGAGTATCACGTCGGGTTGTGACGAAAATACGGGCTGGCACGGCTCGTAAAACCAACTAACAACTGCACAACTTGCAAGGAGTGCACTGAGTGTCACCCGATGCGCCCGAACTGCACTCACCTGGTGTGTACTTGCTGGATGATGACGTCTATCCTATCAAGCCTCTGCTGGAATTCTATCCGCTCGCGTCTCGTTCGGCACTTCTCTATCTCGACCAACAGAAGCTCGCGCAGGCTGGTCAGGTTGCGCTCAATTTCCCGGCCCATGTTGATCTCGATCTCGATCTTCTGGATCATCGGGCGCTGCGAACGCAAGATCTGCCCGCCGCAGTGCACACAGCGGTTCGTGTGTGTCTACATATAAGAGTAGCACAACGCACACACTTCAGGGGCCGCCATGTTGAAGGCTGAACTGCCAGCAAAGAGTTTCTCAAAATTATTAACCCTTTAACGCCGCGGGTGTCACATGTGATAGACGTTGGCAAAACTGAACATTTTGGAAAGTTTTTGGCCATATGAAGCAACACGAAAAAACTCAGTTTTATGGGAAAACTCTCTATTTTATGGGAATTTCTATTGCTCTGCAAACGTTATAGGAGCGTGGGGTATGAAATGCCGTAAAATTTTTGAGTTTTGATTTACGTCCAGAAGTAAGGAATTCCTCTAAGCAGTTGATTTTCTCTGCGCCAACCCACAAGTACACGAAACACTTCTTGGAGAAGAATCGCGTGCGCCTTTGGCATGCGCTCAACTGGCGAGAGAAGGGAGGGGGTGGGAGGAGGTTTCTTTTGCGCAGCATTCACTGGCCAATGGCAACATTTTCGTGCCGTACAAACAAATCGACATGGTGGGCTCCCTTCGAAAACCCATCCTCTCCCCCCCCCCCCGTTCCTGAAAGTAATGTTTGTAATGAAGTGGTCGAAAAAATAACAGGATCGGGCGCAGGTTCATTACATTCCTGGTTCAATGCGGGAATGCCCTCCTGCGAGCACGTCATGCCAAGTGCCACCCGAAACTTGAAATCAACCAGCTACATGCCTGATCATTTTCCTTCAAAAACCGGATATTTTCCTTCAAAACCGGATCATTTTCCTTCAAAAACATGATCAAAAGTCTTTTCACTATCCCTGAACCGTCTGCTGGCCTCAAAACACCCAGTTCCAGTCGCCAGATTTTTACTGGTGTCCTTTTTTATTCAGTGCAAATTTTTTCCGCTGCCTTTTTGGGGTCGTTGTCACCCTCACTTCGTTCTCACTGCGTAGCTTTCGCTCTCATTACGCGTTATCCTCTCCGGCAGCGTGTTTTCCTCGCCGTACTAATACACGTCCAAGTTATCGTCCTCGCACTCAATTGGGCATTTAAAAAGAATAGCGTAGATTTCCTCCTCAGTCAGGCACTGCCTGCATATCAAGAAAGCACTTTTCGGACACCAACTCATGTGGAAGCTATACAACAGCTGTGAAGGTCACATCATGCAAATTAACTAAGGTCCCTCAATTACTATTGCGTAAGCGCTAGAAGAAATCTTACACATCTTTTTTATTTCTCTAGAAGGATGGACTTCCGCTTTCTGAATGTCACAAAAGCGCATGTAATCGCAAGCTGGAATGGTTGACAAGGAGCAGTGCATCGAACATAAGATTATTCGGGAATATTCACTGAGCTGCACGCAAACGGCTATTAATGTTCTCAACTATGTGTTTCAGGTAGTGAGCCGAGTACACCAGCAAAACGAAGCACACTTGCAGCATTGGCTATCCACACAATGAATTCATAACTTAAACGCTCAAAATGCGGTTCAGCACGGCACGTGGAGCCATCTATATAAACCGTGATTACGAGCACTGGCTTCCACATTTGTGGCAGCTAGGAATCAGGTGTTCCTGTAGCACATTTTCCACATTTAAGAAAATGAAACAAAACTGTCGCGTGTGTTGGACCTGGGATACGAAGTGTTCAGAGGGTAACGAGGCGCTGCGTACGTTCACTCGCCACAAGTAGGAGCAGGAATGCCTGGAACTGTTCACTTCGTATTTGGCTTGGATATAGACTTCATGGCAGAATAAGTCGATTGAGTCGTAAAAGTGCGCTTTTTCTCCAGCCATAGGCCTAAGAATGCTTCGATAATTTCAATATAAGCCTATTACCAAACATTCACTTGCGGTAAAATTATTAAAAATCTGAAAAACTCTTTATTTTTTCGGGTAAACGTAATAAAGAAGTGATAAACGCGCTGTTCAATGGCATGTCTAACACTCTTGGACAAAAGGTCTTTAATATGAAAATATTGAATATAATGGTCCATTCTTCCGATATGTAGCAAACCTTTCTTTTGTAGTGTTTCCATCGCTCGCATCAAGCAGTTAAGACTTCGATATAAAACCAAGGGGAACCTGTTGACGAGAGCAAAAACGTTAATATAAAGAAATGCAAGCTTGTCGACGGTATATCTGCGGATATATTGACTGTGTAAGACTGGCCTTCGGCTTTGGAATCTTCAGAGGCTGGCGCTTAACGAAGAAGACGACGAGTAGCGCCGAACGCTCCGAAGCTCGAGCGCCGAACGCTCCGTCCCTCGTGCGTACTCTGGACTGAAAGCTTCCTCTGGTCTGTGCCTGGACTGTACAGCTGGTTGTTCGCGACGCTGGGCTTGGCAAGGCGTTCCTTATTACAACTGCTATAGTGAAATCTTAATAGATATGAAAAAAATTGTGTTCCTGAACTATTTTTTGTTCAAGAATGCTTTTGTCCAGAAATGCTTAGTATGATTCAGCTTGCATTGCAGCGGAATCAGCATTTCTCGCTTACACTAGCTTTGCCGAATACGAAAGAGGACAATCTGTAAGGCTAGCTGGAATCAGTTTCTCAGCATCGCGTACCAACAGGAATTCGAAGAAACACGATGACATGCAAGCCCTGAACTTTAACTTCATTTTAACGAATCTCCGAACCACTGCATAAATGCCAGTATAAATCTTGCGGCAATGCGTACGTCGTCCAAACAAGCCGATGTATTAACGAAAGGCTAATGGAACATTGCGGTTGTTAAACAGGGTCATCGCTAAAAGCCTTTCCAGCTCATTGTCGATAATGAGGCAGTCAACAGGCGCACATATGTTCAAGAGAGAAGTTTAGGAAAATGATGCAATAAGCTCACACGCAAAATAGCCCCGGCCGCCATGATTTCTAAACTGAAATGTGAATGCGTCAGCACGCCCTCTGTTTCTCTTTCGGATAAAGAGGTTGCATTCCTCTATAGCTTTGTGTTCCTTTAGAATAGTTTTATTGCAACATTTCGCACGCACCACACTCCCTCTATTAGTCGGCTCACCGTTATTTTCATCTTTTTAATCTCTATGCCTACATCTTTGTCAGCTCTCATGACTTTAACAGCTCTGTATTTTGTACTGTGGCCATTTAAGTTGTTGGTTTTTACTTTTATGATTTTTAACATTCTCACGCGCAAATATTTCTCTTTCATGTGTTCGATCATCTCTAACGCATCTTCATGCCTTCGTGTCTCTCTGGGATTCCAACTATACTTCTGATAAGTTCACCGTGCACGTTTGTATTTTTTTGTGTTAGGTTTTATGTATACTGTTGGCTTTCGACGTGTTGTTCGTATTCACTCTAAAAAAATAGAAAAAATCTTGTTCAAACTTTCTAACTGTGCTATCGGTTGGCCCTTTTTGTACGTGGCTTTTGATGTTTTCGACCAGCATTTCGCCATTTCACTTCACTGCACTTTACTATCTTAAAGTCCCCCAGGATTGAAGGTATTACATATCGGGTGGGTTACATGTTTAAGAACAAATTATGTATACAAGTAAAACACCTCTAATACACATATGTACACTGTTAAATGTGGACGCTACACACTTTCGAGGTTTAATGTTTATGCAGTCGTTCGGCAGATTTTATGAAATAACATCGAAGTTCACGCCCATGTGTCTTCGTGTCTCTTCGTGTTTCGTCCTCGTGCTGTTGCGCGCTGCTGAGAAACGAAATATGAAGTGCGCTTTGCGGAATTCCAGCTGAGAAGGAAGCGCGCTTTAAGAAATGCGCGTACATAGTGGCGCCTTTTCGCCTTCTGGGTAATTTTGAGAAACTCCGTTGCTGCCAGTGCAATACCTCATTTTCCTCTTTTGCGTCCCTGTAGGTGGCGCTAAGATATGAAGTTAAGGCGCAGCTTGTTACAGGTATATATGACAGACTCTGTTGCTTGGAAGCTGAGCCTGAAAGGACTGTTTTGAGGGCAGAGCTATTTGAGACGCTTGACGTTTAGCGGTCCTTATTTTATGTGTAAAACTGTACAACCCATGGGCGCACTTTAGGATCTGCTCAGCAACGACAGGAATCAACAAGGTTATTGTCAGGGTTGCTGCTAATCACGAACCAATCAGACATCTGTAAAGAATCGCAACTTCGGCTTCAGGCGGAGTGTACATTTGAACTCACAAATGATTAATAAAAAGTTCTAAAAATGGGAAAACACAACGCATTCATTTCTTTGTCCAACAGGAAGACAGTGAGTGCCCAAACACAAGTACAAATACACCACAAAGACGCCACTCCATTTTATGAAACGGAGTGCCCTAGAGCATAGCTTACACCTTTTTTACTCCTTTCTGTTTAGACTGTAGGACGCTGCTGCTTTTGTCATCATTTATTTTAGCAATGACTAGCTGTGAAAGTTTTTCCAGCTGTAACAAAACAGTGTTCACCCCTGTCAGGATACGAATATAATGCTGGCCTTTGAGATCAAACTTGTGCTGACAGTTTGCAATGAATTGCCCATTAGCAACAGCCAGCGGTCACTATAACACTTTTTTTTCCTTCACTGCTGACGCACTGCATTTCACTAACCACATCTTGAAGCGAAATGGGAAGGCACTTGGACCCCCATTGCGAGAAAAGGCCAACGCCATTCCTAGAGTGGTCCCTTCCCACTTTTTTCCACCCTTCTTTTCCTTGAGTCTAGCCCGTTTTATTTCTTTCCATATCGTTTCATGTCACTTAATTTATCTTTACTTTCCTTTATTCACGCTCCGAAACGAAAACGTCCAACGAGCGAGGCTCCTTATCGCTCAGAGATTCACCATTTTTCTCCCGTCATTACCATTATGATCATCCATGCACCGCCACAACAACTAACTGATGGGACATCGGGTGATGAGCTTCAAAGACTCCACACTCGCCAGCAGAAACACTGACAACTATGTAGCGTGCTCTTACCTGCATGTTGCGTGTCACTGTCATGCCGCCTATTGTGTCCGAACCTTCGTCACTCCTCTCCACGGAGCCTTCATCGCTTTCTGTGGATCAAAATTATTATACGTTAACAAAACGTCCATCCGCAAGCACTGTACATGAGCGCTTGCGGTTAGGACAGCCGCTCTCAAAACTTGCAGCAGTGCTTTTTCTGCTCGTTACTGAACTTAGCGTGGCACTTGTACAGGCTCAACGTCTTCTCATTTTGTAGCGATAGCTACATTACGGTAGCATTTCGAGCCTTCAGCGTGGCGACGCCGCCACTCTGTCACGAGGTTGGTCACGTGGTGCGGAGCAGCTGCCGGCGGCGCGGCGCCGTGACTGATCACGTGGTTCGTCACGTGGTTGGTCACGTGACCAATCACGTGGTGAGAAGCAGCTGCTGCTGATGGTGGCGCGGCGCGCCGGTGAAACCGAGCTGCCACAGCTGTGCGCATGCGCCGTGTCAAGTGGGACGAAGATGAAGAAGGAACGCCCAGCGAAACGGAGCGGCGAAAGACTGACTTTGCAATTCAACTGAGCAAGTTACACTCGGCCAGCTGTAGCTATCGCGTCACTCCAGGTTTAACCAGAGCTAAACCACCGGCAATTTTTTTTTATGAATATACATCTGTAAACGACAGAATGCCGTTCCGAGTCTACAATCATTAAATGTGTCAATACCCTCAGTATCTAGTCTATTTTTTGCGGCGTCCCCATAAGCAGTCATCGACGTTTATTAGCGTGTAGTAGGGCAGTGACGGCAGAGAGGAACGTGTAATGCTGTGAACGCTAATACATAATTACAGAACACACTGCGTTCGCCTAACCGCTGCTCTTAGAAGTTTCACGCCACTTTCCTGAGTTCTCAAATTGGTTGCCTTTAAAAGCTGACATGCTGATTACGGAGCAGAACAGAGCCCTTTAGTTCCATAGCACGTAAGGCTGTAAAAATTCAGAGCCGGTGTATTATATTCATTATTTTTCCTCCTTTCTATTCGGTTTTTATCCTCCGCAGCGTCTACTTGCACATCATGGCGACACCAGCGCCACTGCGTTGTTTGAGTCAGTGACTATAACCCAGTCGAAAAAGACGACAGAGCCGATCCCAAAATACAACAGGAATCTTTGTCGTCCTGTCGTTACAACAGATTGTTCTTTAGTATTGCGAAGTTGTCTGTTGTTGGGACGGAACTGCCTCTGTCGTTACGACAGGATACTGATCAATACTACAGTAAATCCTGTTGTTACTACAAGAATTTCTGTTGTGGATTTCCAAAGTCTCCAAAGTCCGAAGAAAATCTGTTGTGAAGACAGAAAATGTTCTGTTTTGTTTTGCAATAGAGGAGGGCCGATAAGAAGCAAAATAAATTAGAACCGGCATGTAATCGTCATAAAGGTTTTCTAGAACGCTAATTTACGTTCTTTCCAAGAAAGAAATCTTCGTTTGTCTACAGTTGCCTACGCATTAGGCATCTCGAGTATGCGTAGGCGTATCAGTCAGCGTGACTGCCACGTCTGCTTGATATACTGATTACTTGCCTCTGCCGTAACGCAGAGTAACAAATCGCAGGAAAAAGTCGAGGGCTATTAAATTCCGAAAACAATTAACTTGCCGTACTCCTGAGAGCCACTGATCGTCGCAGAAAGAACATCTGTATGCTGCTTGTTTCTCTAAGAACATTCAGATGAGAACGCGTTCTACATACGGCAAGCAGCGCAGATCAATAAGCATGAGAAATTGGTGCCAAGAGATAAATTCAGCCGCACTTATGCAACGCACGTTTTCTGGCATCTCATTACTTATATAAAGGTTTCATGGACCTTTTTTCTGTTTCCAGTGAGGTCGTACCGGATTATCGTAACATAGGTCTTTTTACTTTTCAGCCATGGCCGTACATCTTAAGAAATAGCATCCAACATGACCCCTATTCATAATGCCACAGTGGTGAATAAAATTCCTGCAGTAATATTTCACACAAAGGGCAAAAGGCAATGGTTGGCCGCAGTTAATGCTAAATGGCCCTGATATTGCAGAGATACTGGGGGGACGAAGTTATATTTACTGTGATGTCTTTAAAAAAGATCTTATTGTTCTCAAACAAAAGTGTGGATTATCTCACGTGCGATATTTTTCAAAACTGCAAAGAATTTTATTTTTCCAACTTTGGACGTCCGGCTAGTAACTCCACCTGTGTTTCAAAACGGCTCAAAGCTGTGCATCTTGGATGGCTGGGATGTTGAGCCTGTTGTTAAGCAGCGCGCAATTCTCTGTAACCCTCAGAGAACATGGCGCACACGTCGGTAGCCTATTATGTGAGCCAGCCACATCGCTGCTGCTCCTACTGGCTGTCTTGCTGTTGTACTGTGCCAGCTGAATCATTCATTCGCAATACTTCTTTCAATCGACAGCGGAACATGGAGGCTCTCCACTAGCAAAAGCCAACAAGACAAAGCAAAATCGTCCGAAGAGAAAGGTAGCCATTTACCACAGAACGGCGTGTAAGAAATAATTGTTGTTCCTTTTACTTTTCCCAAGTGTTAGGGCGTTGAGGGCAACTTATTAATGGTTCCTGACCCCAACCTTTACGCTTCTCGGAGAGAAGCAATAGCTGACACTAAATGTCGCTTGGACTAAGCTTCTAGAGCCGCTTAGGTGCACTGTACCTGCAGTGTAGTACATAGCCCTTTCATCATCACCATGTGCCTAAATACGTACTCTTAAGGACATTTGCCTATCCCACTGATCTCCAACTAACCCTGTCGCCGCCAAATTCCTGAGAACTTCCCGATCTTTTCCGACCCGAGCTACGTCCGCTATCTGTTGGGACCCACTCCGTTACTCGAAGGAACCGTCGGTTATACATTGTTCATACCACATGTCCTTGTCTATTTCGTGTAACAGATTTCACCTACGATGTAAGCAATTCGATTTTGTGAAAACCCAACTTGGCTCTTTTCCTGTCACTTAACCTTCCCTCTTGCATTTCCTTTTCACTCCTTAGTCCTCCCTAACTGTTCCTCCAACATCCTAATAACATAGGGAATCTCCAAGACCGCCCTTGTCTTGAAAATCTGCAGTTTAATCACATTCTCAGTGCGAAGCGTTAACCCTAGAATACTCATCAGTTCACGACGTCGGATAAAAGTCACGAACTTTCAGAATTTGATCACAAACGGTCCCTTAATTGCATAACCGTAAAAACTTAGAGCTTCATTCACGGAAAGATGACTACAACATAAATGAATTCAGCTAATTTTGATGGCTTCTGAATATCTGAGAACCATAAAACTGGGCATAAATACACAGACACATGCGCAGTTCAAGAACAAAAGTTTAAAACTTTTCCAGAAATCTCTGAATGTAGTATTGCGACCACAAAAATTTTGTCCTGTTGTACGATTAGGGCTAGCTGTTTCATGAATTTACCTTTTGGCGGGCCTTCTGCATCTCTAGCAGCCCACACTTTGACGTTGCGTTTATAAATATGTCTGAAAAGGTCGTTTCTACATGCGTGCTAGTCATTCGTGTAGTTCTGCTGGTATAAATATGAATTATTCGCATTTTTTACGTTCTGCATGACAGATGATACACCGGGCTCTACAGGGTTAACAGAGAATTCGGGTTCCTTCCCAGAACTCAGTACATTAGCGTGTCTAATTTCTGCGCACTCGACATTACCGCACGAGGTTCGCAATTTCCTACCGTTTTCTACGTCACCGCCTTCGAACGGGTCTTCGTCCGCCAGCGAGAGGCTTTGCAGCGCTCCTCCTAGGTCGCAGATGAAAGGCAGCAGCACCAGAAAGACCAAGCCAAGCCGTGAATTCATCTTTCCGTCGGCCAGCTAGGACAAAGCCTCGCTGAACACGTGAAGGTTTCGGTTCCGGTCCTCCCGCGGTTTTCTCGCGTCGTATAGGCGATGCCTGTATTGTACTAATGCTTCCTCTTTTTTCCTTTTCATTTCTTTATTGCCGTTTTCTTCCTTGAGACTGGTTGAGCCTCCAAGAACCCCCTCGCATTTCGTACCTTGTGTAACTACAACCTACTCTTTCCCCCGCCACGCCTCATGCCTCTCCTCTCCCACGCACTCGGCGTGTTCCCGTAAAAACGCTGCAGGCCTTCATGGGCCAATCACGAAACAGGAGCCGGTATATTGTAACTGCAATTTCTTATATCGGGCTGGCGATCGCTTTGTGCCCGCTCGGACTGGAAGGTGCCGTGCTTTTCCGCAGAAAACGAAGGTGAATAACGGTGGCATTCAATCCCGTCGGCCCCCAACGCCCACGTCTCGATTACCGAGCGCGGAATATACGGGGTCAGTCGTGGTTTACGGACTTGCATTCCCTCAGTGAAAATTGCGCTATGGTCAAGCTGGGGCGTCCACTTTGACAGGGGGTCCGAGCATTCTCAACTGAGAACGTAAATGAGGCCGGAAAAAACGAGCAGGAAAAAAACCAACTATGCGCTAGGAGGCTTGAAATGCACACCTTTCGTCTCCGGGACGTTGTGTGAGGCATAACTGACCGATCATTAAAGATACCTGGTCACTCTCGACAGCCAGCTCTACAGCGACACCACCCGAAGCTCAGGCTCATGAATAGCACCACTGATTCGCCCACCACAATAGCTCTAGCTTCAACGGGCGCTTGGGCGGTTTGTGTAAGAAGTACTATATGGGGGCCTCGGTAAGAACGACGGTGCTGACATCAGCGGTCAGCCAGTGAAGGGGCCCATCGCTTGACAAGAGAGCCGGGACGTGAGCACGCCGCTAATCATCTGAGCGGGGAACCGCGAAATGATTTGCGGTTCGGTCGTGAGCGTTTCGTTAGTATCCCTTCTGGCACTGCCGGCCCGTTCAGGTTGAGATGGGGAGACATGCTCTCTCCGGAACTCACGCTTGAGCAGCGGATTGTGAAACGAGAACCGGAAGAACCGACGACTGGCAGAAATGAACTCTAATTCGGCTCCCTCTTCTCTCTTCTTTTATGCTGGGTGAGAGATGTATAGCCAATCTGTTCTTCCTGAGTAGTTACGTAACTTGCGTACTTTATTGTCACTTGATAAAGGGAAGGGGGGGGGAATATTTATGAATGAGGTACAGTAAAAAAAACAGATATATTTTCATAATTATACGCATATTTCATACTTCTCAGACATCTCACTGAGGAATTTATTGCAATCACATAAATCGCACCATAATATGCACTCGTTTCACCACTAATTAAATCTTACTTATCTCTACTATGTTTCGCTCTACCAACGGGGGTATTATTTCTGGTCTTTCTCTTCCTCGTTTTTATGTTGTTCGTGTATTCTAAATTTTTAATTTGCTCTTCTTATCGTTAGTATTGTTTGGTTTATGGTTTATGCGGTTTTAACGTCTCTAAGCGACTCCGGCTATGAGGGAAGGCGTAGTGAAGGGCTCCGGAAATTTTGACCGCCTGGGGTCCTTTAACGTGCACTGACATCGCCCAGTACCCGGGCCACTAGAATTTCGCCTCCATCGAAATTCGACCGCCGCGGTCGGGATCGAACCCGCGTCTTCCGGATCAGCAGCCGAGCGCCATAACCACTGAGCCACTGCTACGGCTTTTAGTATTGTACCATAAGTTGTCGGTTTTGCACTCCTGATTGCTCCTCTCTTATTTAACTGCCTCGCAAATTAACACTAAACATGCATTTTCCCGTACGAAGTCCGCCACGCCGAGGTGGCTCAGTGGTTAGGGCGCTCGACTACTGATCCGGAGTTCCCGGGTTCGAACCCGACCGCGGCGGCTGCGTTTTTATGGAGGAAAAACGCTAAGGCGCCCGTGTGCTGTGCGATGTCAGTGCACGTTAAAGATCCCCAGGTGGTCGAAATTATTCCGGAGCCCTCCACTACGGCACCTCTTCTTTCTCT
Source organism: Amblyomma americanum (assembly GCA_030143305.2). NCBI lineage: Eukaryota > Metazoa > Arthropoda > Arachnida > Ixodida > Ixodidae > Amblyomma > Amblyomma americanum. Next base: position 54,180 of record JARKHS020009094.1, on the reverse strand, counting down.
CTTCTTTCACTCCCTCCTTTATCCCTTCCCTTACGGCGCGGTTCAGGTGTCCAACGATATATGAGACAGATACTGCGCCATTTCCTTTCCTCCAAAAACCAATTATTATTAATTATTATTACGAAGTCCCACGCACGGTGTTTACTTCGGGACCTCCTCCTGTAATAGCGATGTTATGTATGTGCATGTATCGCACGGTGGAAATAAAATATGATGATGAATATGATGATGGTAATGAGAGCTGCGATGCCTCGATTTACACGGGCACAGTTTAAAAGTTTCACAGGAACGGTTCAGCGCATCGCTTAAGAGCGGTATAGAACGGTATGCGCTTAACTGTTCTTGTCTGTTTTCCTTACCTTTCTCCGTGTAAATCCAAGCAGCCCAGCTCTTGTCAGAGTGCTGTTCTAATTAGCCATATCCTGAGGACTTTTTATAGCGGTAGCTCTACTCAGTGCAAAAGTTGCTCACCTTTTCTTGCCTGATTTGACCTTGGTTTAACCTTGTGAAGCACAGCATAGCAACAGGTTGACTTTGATTTTGACCTTGGCCGATGTCCATCGTAAACTGACCGTGCCCGACACGATGGTGACGTCTGATTTTTGCCCGAGTCAATTCTAAAAATTTGGCCCGGACCACCTCGGAAATTTGACCTAATTTTCAGGGCGTCATCACGGTTTACTTGAGAAAGTGGCCGGTGGTGGCGACACCTGTATTTTATTTTTAGAGTTTTTTGACATTTTTAGACTGTTTTTAGACAATAAGGCTATAAATAGCTAGTACCTCCACCACTGTGTTTTAAGTGCAGCTCACTGCCGATGAAGCATCCGGTGGAAGAGACAAGACTGTTCACCAGCCAAGCAAGTTTTCTTTTTTAGATTGCCACTCATAGCAAAACACATTTCGCACAGTAAAACCATTTTCCTTCTGCTTTATTGCTGCTATTGTTTACGATTGGCAGCTTTATGTTGTTGTTGTTGTTGTTGTTGACCTGATGCTTTCAATATATTTTTTTTTTCTCTCTTCTTGAGCGAGAAAATCACTCTCTAAGCCAAGACTGGACAATACAACATTGATTGCGCCACTTAGATCTGACGTCAAGCAATTAATCGCGGGAAGGTGGTCCTTTGCAATTAATCTCTTAGAGGATAATATAGGGACTCTTTTAGGGGCTAATGATTGTGGCAATGCAATTATACCCCAGGTGAGTAACCCTGGAACGCTTTTAGATTTTTTTTTTTTGCTCAAACATCACCTTCTGTCATGGCTGAAACCCTTGGAACGGCGAAATTGAAGCATTTCTCCGTGAGATCCTCCTTATCTAAGAGCGCAGCGGAATTAATGTGCGAGTTGCTTACCGATTCGGCCGGAACTGTCGCGAATAAATGCATGCCAGAGACAATTCACTTGACGCAGCGCGGTGGCTATAGACGCCTGCAGAGCAAAGCGCGGCGCGTAGGTCTTCAGTCACGTACACAGGTGCCTCAGAGGCACAGATTTCGGCCGCCTTTGATACGCAAATCGGTGCGACTGAATTCGGCGTAAATTACCTCTCTTCTGCGCTCATTAGCATGCGCACGTGTTAAACCTCGAGCGACCTCGTTTGCGTTCCGGAGAGCTCGATAAGAAGACGGTGCGTTCACATTCGCGAAGCTTTTTTGTGATTCTTTCATGCTAATATATTCGCCTCTTAGGAGCGATTCCTCAAAGGCGCCGATTACTGCCTATGCATTTGTGCTTTAAGTGAATACGTTCCTTCATGCGGCATTTTTGTGGGTACGGTTTCAGAAAAAAACTCTTACTGCGCTAACAAAATAGTCCTCTTACAGCGAAAGTTCTTTGTGTAGTCTGTGTGAAGCCTCCACATTCCGTGAAACCTCCAGTAGCTGCATGTCTTGGTGGGTGCATTCCAACCACCACCCTCCTAGATAATCCCATCCAACCACCAAGAAGTCTCCACCCTTCACCTACCCACATCCGCCCTTCACATTCCGTGAAGTCTCTGGTGGGTGCATATCCGGGTGGGTGCCCTCCCCCAACCCACCCATAAAATCTCCGAGAAGCCTGAGATATGAGCACTTGAAGGACTTATCGAGAGATAGCCTAATTTTCAGAGGCTGTCGCGATAATGCGTACATCTACGGTCATTGCAAAAAGTGGAAGATATCAGAAAAAAAGTATTTATCATGGTTTCGCCCCTTAACCTTTTCGCCTTTTTAAACAAGCTTCGTTACGAAGAGATTACGCTCGTAAACTCGTGTATTGGTTTTCCGTTTTCAAGAAACATAAACAGTACAAACACACTTTCGCATTCGTTTTAGAGCGAAAGCTCTACTTCACGACTGAAGCTGCAAAAGCCGGGCCACCGCTGAAGCCTTGACCTTGACTTTGAATAAATAAATAATTAAAATAAATATTGGCGTGACTTGGATTCGAGCAGCTTCGCTGGCCACTGCATCAGAGCACTATGCTATCGCCGCATTCGATCACATCTCGTGTTAAACTGCAACACACTCTCGCACTGTGCGTTGAGTTGAGTTGAGGTGTTGAATGCTACAGGTGGGGTTAGCCTTGCTTTATCTGCCAGCAATTGCTCCACTGTAGCGTCCCTTCTATATTAACAATGTCCTAAAGCCTGTCGCATCTACCCCGCTATGCGCAGAGTCTCTTATAATAGCACCCAATTCTCTCCCGCAGTCTATGCACCTAATTCTCTCCCATCTATGCACACAATCAATCCACACAGTCCGCATCACAGTCCACTCCAGAAGTCACCATCTATATATATGCACATGTTCAGTCACAGTAGAACATAGGCCATTCTAGTGCCACAATCCATACACACATTCACTCACACCATAACGTAGCCCACTCCGGAAGACACCATCTACGCACACATTCAATCACAGTAGGCCATAGTCCGTTCCTGCTGTCACCATTCAGAAACAAGATCCGTGTCCTGCAGAAATGTTAAAAGAAGGCGTGCAGCCTCCCTTCTGCATGTCTGGTTTCCACTCGGGTAGACAATGTCCTGAACTGTACTGTAACGGGTTCCTGTCTTCTTGAAGGAAGCGAACATAACATACCTTTCCGCGTTGTACTCTGGGCAGTACATAATATAATGTTCGATATCACCGCACACACGTGTACATCGTCGTCTTCAACAACTTCCATCTGCGGCGCGAACAGATCAGACCAGCATAATTTCGATCAGAACTCAACCTGAGTCTAATATCGTCGCCAGGCGTGCCGACGACCCAGCAAAGCGAAACCATGAGCCAATCAGGCCGAATGCATGCTTTCGCATGCTTGTCCAAAAGTAAGCTTATTAAACCCTGTGTTTTGGCGAATCACATACACATCCAACTTGCCTGCACGCTTGCAACTACCATTCGGTCTACATTTTCCAAGCTACCCACCACTGGCCCAGCCTTCGGCCTACCATGAGGATTGAGCTGTTCTCTCCACTTAACCATCAGCATACACGCGCCATATTCGGAAGCCCTTCTCTAACAACTGCTCCGATTGAAAGTGATATCAAGGGTCGGAAAACGCCTTCAGCTCTCTCTCACCTACTTTACTCTCAAACCTATAGAAGCGCCCCTTGGACAGCCCTTTGATATCGTTACCACATTGGTAACAAAAGTTGTTTATTCTATTTGCTGTCTAATTTCTCTCTCTCCTAAAATGATTTGCTTTCGTTTGGTTTGTGTGGGTTTAACGTCCCAAAGCGACTCAGGCTACGAGGGACGCCGTAGCGAAGGGTTGCGGAAATCTCGACCAACTAGAGTTCTTTAAAGTGCACTGACATCGCACAGTATACGGGCCTCTAGGATTTTGCCTTCATCGAAATTCGACCGCCGCGGCCGGATCGAATCCGTGTCTTTCGGGTCAGCAGCCGAGCGCCATAACCACTGAGCCACCGCGACGGCTTTTCAGAAATGAAAATTAAGCTGCGGTTCACAATTTGCGTGCGGAACCTGGGCATCATGCCGCCTCATTTCAACGCTTACTTGTCGTTAGCACCACGTCGTCTGCGTGCCTATTACTAGTAAGGAGTGCTGCGCTCAGGGTTTAACCGCGCCTAATGAGCGCCCACACAAGCAGTTACGGTGTGGTTTTCCATGAATATATCGCTCAATGATGAGCTGCACACCTTTTTGAGAGGACCCTACAGTGCGAGAAGTGCTTGAATATTATCTGTAGAATGTCCACAAAATAGTGCTGAAAACGTGCAGAAGCACAGTGCTTTCGGGCTCATAAGATGTGGTGCGCTATAAAATTTTTGATAACGTTCTACTTTTAGACCGTGTGTTTTCTTTCGTTCGACAATCAACGAATTAGTGTAGAATGAGCCGCAAACTAAAAAAAAAACCTGCTGCCGAAGTTCCAGCAACTACCACACCCTCAGCAACCGAGATAAACTACTACAATTATGAGGCGTTCGTTACTTTTTTTTTGCATTTTGCTGCCATTTATTCCTTCTGTCGCGTGCCAGCTGTCTACAGCTAAGGCTTACACAACCCATATGAAATTGATTAACGCCGCCTCCGTAACACACAATGGCCTGCCCTTATACCTAACTTATCTGTTTCCGCTCCTTCGACCGCACTTAGCGTCTCGGCTCTTTGGAAGCCCGTGCTATCCGCTTATGATCATTGTGTCACGTTTCTGGCAGTTCGTTAGTCTCTGCACGTCGACGAGTTTACGCGAAAGCTCCTCCATTCTACATAAATCATGGGCAACACCTGGCCTCGGCCGTCCCGCTAACAAAGCACTCAATGGAATCGCTCATGCAAATACGGTGACATGACAGTTAACAGCAGGCGCATTTCTGCTCATTTGCTGTATTCTTTGTTCATCACTTCGACAAGAGCAGCCGCCGTAGCCGCAGAATGTAAATACGCGGGAGAATTCAAGAAAACAAAAAACTAAGACGAGACGGAAATACGGGCTGTCATTTCCTCTGAGCCACATTAACCAAACAGAAAAAAAAGTGAAGAGCCCAACGTTTCCCGCGTAGGACTAGGTGCACAGGTGATCACAAATTAGTCGGTGCTTGAGGTCGTTAATAGAACCATTTGTGTAAATATCGGCGTGAAAGGAAAGACTTTCCCGTTATCCTATTCTAGAGGTTGAGCCTGACGCAGAATAAAAGAAGATTGGGCTCTAACATCTCCGTGCAAATCAAAATAAGATCGTAGCAGTATGTCTTTTAATTCTTCCTTCGTAATTTTTATTTTTAAGCGAAAAGCTTCACTACGCTATGTAAAGCAGTCGTCGCGCAGGCCGGAGAATGACCTTGCAAGACCTTCAGCACAACCATGTTTATCCTTTCCTTACGGCGCGGTTCGCGTGTCCACCGATATATGCGAGACAGTTACTGCAGCATTTCCTTTCCTCAAACCCAATTTTCAAAACCAATTCAATTGTCTTCGAAAGCAAAGGAAAGGCGCATAACTGGCCCCCTGGGAGAGTGGACACCTCAGTCGCGCTTTAACCAACGTGGCGCTAGTGACAGATGTGCGCTGCATGCGTTGGCATTCGCAACGTACGTTGTAGCAGAAACGCGGCACTGATGAGCGTCGGCGTTCATTGTGTTCATTGCCGTTGGCGTTGACAACGCTCTACACTGCGATGATTTTTGGGGAAAGGAAGTATATATATATATATATATTTGGTTTTTGGGGAAAGGAAATGGCGCAGTATCTGTCTCATATATCGTTGGACACCTGAACCGCGCCGTAAGGGAAGGGATAAGGGAGGGAGTGAAAGATGAAAGGAAGAATGAGGTGCCGTAGTGGAGGGCTCCGGAATAATTTCGACCACCTTGGGATCTTTAACGTGCACTGACATCGCACAGCACACGGGCGCCTTAGAGTTTTTCCTCCATTAAAACGCAGCCGCCGCGCACAGGAAGGCGCATAACAGGCTCCGTGAGGCAGTGGACGCCTCAATCTCGCTTTGAGGTGTGTGGAGGTGATGAGAGAGAGAGAGAAAAAAAAAAGTGTGGGCTCCATGCAACGGCGCTGACAATATGTGCCAGGTGCGCGGCACTGCAGCAGTAGGCTGCAGCATTTATTGCGTGCCCAACCACTCGCAATCAACCACTAATTTAGCAGGGTGGCAGGGTGGGCGCGCTGCATATCCAGCGTCGGGAACTCACTCAACGTTACAGACGCCAAGACGCGTCTAATTGCCCGATACACCACAGCTTTCGTTCGTAAGTCTGCATCGGCCCATCTTAAACAGCAGCTAATTTGTTTTTCTCCCTTTCTCGACAACGGAAAAGCCTTTCAAAACAAGGCAGCGACAATCTGCCTACGAGCACAGCGCCTTTGAAGCCAGGAATGCGACTCTCTATTAAAGCATGCTTTTCGAAACAGCGCCCTAAATAACGGCAGATATCGTGTGGACAGCAATACTGAAAAGTTTACGAAGGAGAAAGCCAAGGTTTTCTATTTTTAGTGATAATGCTGTACTTGGCAGTTGGCGTAAGACCGTTATTACGAAGTTTAAAAATCTACAAAACTAATATGAATTAAGGACAAAAATGAAAGAATGATTCGCGAATGCGAAAACAAATTAGCGTTAGCTAAGTTGTTTTCACCTATGCTTTCGATGCTGCTGCTGCTACTGCTGTTGCTGATAGGAAGAAAGGAAAGTGCATGGGCCTGCCTATCAGCAATCAGGAAAGTGCCTATCAGGAAAATGCATGGCTCAAGCCGAGCCACGCTCACTGCCGCGTGGTGAAAGTAAGAGAGTTAAAGGATAGGAGAGGTGGTGGTGGTAGTGGTTTTATTAAAAATAATAGTAAAAAGGAAGGAAAAGATTTTTGCTAGCCCCGGCATCTGCCATCGATACTGAAGCACCTGAGCTGGGGCAGAAAGATAGAAAAAAAAGGCGCCGCGCTCTAATAGGCCTATATGCCCCAGGCCGATCCCGGAAGCAGTGCAATACCGGGCCGACCCGTGCCAGAGTGCCTCAAGCCGAGCACTCCGCCATATTCCAAAAATAAGTTTATCTTGGGTCCAAGGACCCGCAGCAAATATTAAATCAGGTATCAGGTATATGTTTCCGACAAATTCAGATACCAGCGTGCACATTACGAAACGACTATTCGTACGGTACCACCCGCATCCCTCTGCGATCATTTGTTCGCCGGCAAACGGCCCTCCGAAGGTCGACCCCATTATGGTTTCGAGGACCAAAGGTCGTCGGTACGAATCCCCAGGTGGTGGAAATTATTCCGGGGCCCTCCACTACGGCACCTCTTTCTTCCTTTATTCTTTCACTCCCCCTTTATCTCTTACGGCGCAGTTCGGGCGTCCGCCGAGATGCGAGGCAGATGCTGCGTCATTTCCTTTCCTCCAAAACAAAATTTTCTGCAGCAATTTCATCACATGACCGGCCGCCATCTTGAAATCTCTGGCGGACGAGAAACGTCCGAATGCGAGTGGTAAGAGCTCGTGCTGTTAAAAAGCGAACGCATTTGCGTATGCGCGGAGTATTGTCAATGAATCCAAGCATTCATGTTCTGTATCCACGAGCCGCAAATCTGCGCTACTAATTTTTGAAGCGAAAAGCTTCACTGCGCCACCTTGTCGAGCCGTCAGCGGGGCCGAAAGCTTGACCTTGAATGTGGCTAGAGGTCAGCGGGGCGCAAGTTCGACCTTGAATGTGCCATGAGCATAACTGGTGATGGTCAGGTTCGACACGTGACGTCAGTTACAGCCGCGACATCAGTGGCTGTTACACCACTATCTCGACTTTGACCTTCGAACTTTGACCCTTGTCATTTGATCTTGACCTTTGACCTTGACATTTGACCTTAACCTCCGGTCAAGCGGGAAAGCGTCTGCCGGCACCGCATGCGCAGGTCATGAAAGTGGGTTCTGCGTACTCGGGGGTATTTAAGGTGCACTGACATCGCACAGCACACGGGCGCCTTAGCATTTCGCCTCCATCGAAACGCTGCCGCCGCGGTCGGGTTCGAACCCGGGAACTCCGGACCAGTAGCCGAGCGCATTAACCCGGGGAAAGCGGCAGATGCGCACTGTCACCGCGTTGCGGAGAAGGGGAAAGGTGGCATCCCAGGTGTGCTGCCTACTCCCTCCGTGACGTCACACACCTTGACCGAGCGGAGCGGGAAAGCGTCTGCTCGAATCACATGCGCAGGGCATCAAAGTGCGTTCTGCATAAAACGCCGGTGCACTTTGATGCGTTCAGCCTAACGCTAGGTGTGTTCGATGCGACGCCTGCCGTGGAGACCACCAGTCGCTCGATCGCAAATGTAGCCAGGGAGATGCAGCTTTTTGCTTTCGACCAGGGTTAACCGGAGCTAAACCACCAACAATTTTTTTGCTTTTCTATTGGTTTTGGTTTTGGTTGGTTTTGGTTTTTGGTGGAAAGGAAATGGCGCAGTATCTGTCTCATATATCGTTGGACACCTGAACCGCGCCGTAAGGGAAGGGATAAAGGAGGGAGTGAAAGAAGAGAGGAACAAATAGGTCCGTAGTGGAGGGCTCCGGAATAATTTCGACCACCTGGGGATCTTTAACGTGCACTGACATCGCACAGCACATGGGCGCCTTGGCGTTTTTCCTCCATAAAAACGCAGCCGCCGCTGTCGGGTTCGAACCCGGGAACTCCGGATCAGTAGTCGAGCGCCCTAACCACTGAGCCACCGCGGCGGGGCTGCTTTTCTATTCGAATATGTTTTTCCGTGTGCTGCGCTATCTTGAGATCTCAAGTAACAGAAGCCACCTTTAGCGAGTTGTGTTTAACAAAGAAAATATGCTAACAATCGAAATCAGTAGTGCGTTGAGAAAAATAAGTAAATTTGTTGTTGTTCTTGTTCGATTTACATGCCACTAGTTTCGTGGGAGTCCTGAAATACTGTTCATGTTCATAATATTTCGCAGAGAAAATTCTTTCGTTCATTTTGCTTTCGTTTTCTCGCAGATTCAAAACATAAGATTTGAACTCCTGTAACATATGTAAATTAGCCTAACAGTTTTTAGGTTAGTCGTTTCCTCATTTTATTCCATTGTTTCTTCCTACAAAAAGTACCAGTACCTCTGATAGACTGATAATAAAGTACAGTTGCTGAGGCTCGGAAAATAATTCATATGATTGATGGAACATTCGTTCCATAAAAGTATGTCAGCCGTGTCCTACGTCTCTCCTATCCGTGATTCTAAGAGCATTTAACAACATTAATCAATATTTAACCCTGCAACACAAAAGCACTTACATCGCCGGAAAAAAAATTGTGTACATCCGGGATTTCACTACTACTGGTGCCTCGTTGCAGATATGTGAAAATTCGGATATTTATTTAGAAAAGCTTGATTACATCGTAAATAAATTTACCTAATTTTTTACTTAATAAAAACAAGAGGGAGAGAGGGGGTATTGACGGGAAAGGCAGAGAGGTTGGCCTGAAAAATAAATATCTGGCCTGCTACTCTGCACTGGGGATCGAGAAGAGGAGAAAAAAAGAGGGTCACGATAGGGGATGAAGATGATGGGAGGTGGCAGACGAAAAAATACATCAAAAAACAAAGAACACTTTCTATCATCACAAACATGAGGCAAGGTCCGTATCGCTTAAAAATCGTGAGAGCGCTCGCGTTGCCTGTGCAGTTTTCAAACAATCTGGCCAAGCGCCGAGGATCGAATCCTCTGAGAGGGGCCTTGTGTCTATAGACTTCAAAGCAGATGCGAGCAAGAGTCTTTCACGTGCATATGCTGGACATGCCACTAAAACATGTTCTATAGTCTCTAGCATTCCACATGTGGTACAGTCCGGGGCGTCCGCTTGTCCTATTAAGTTTAAGTATTTGCGCGTGAAGGCGACGTTTAAACGTAATCTATGGATTATGCATGCAACAGGGCGTGGTATTCCGCGAGGAACAGAAAAGGTCATCGCCGGATCTAGCCGTTTAAGGCGGATGTGTCGAGTGTCTGGCAGGGCCCAGTACCTAGCCGTCGCACTCCTCATTGATTCCGAAAGGAGACAAGTGGTGTCCGGTCTAGAGAACGGCACGGCTGTACGCAGGCCACTGCTGAAGGCGCTCCTTGCTTCAGCGTCGGCGGTCTTATTTCCAACGAGTCCGCAGTGTCCAGGGATCCACTGGAACACTATACGGTGGCCTTTTTCCTAAGCAAATGACAGCAGACGAACGATACTAAGAGCCAGAGCTTGGAAGGCGGTGTGGCGTAGGAAGCATCCCAAAATTTGTAGCGCAGGTTTACAGAGTTCCCGGGTTCGAACCCGACCGCGGCGGCTACGTTTATATGGAGAAAAAACGCTAAGGCGCCCGTGTGCTGTGCGATGTCAGTGCACGTTAAAGATCCCCAGGTGGTCGGAATTATTCCGGAGCCCTCCACTACGGCACCTCATTCTTCCTTTCTTTCACTCCCTCCTTTATCCCTTCCCTTACGGCGCGGTTCAGGTGTCCAACAATATATGAGACAGATACTGCGCCATTTCCTTTCCCCCAAAACCAATAATTATTATTACTCAGTTCACCGGGCATACTCACCAGCTGGCTGCAGAAGCCGTAGAGTGTTCTCAGTTGCCGTTCTGTATCACTTTGTTCGGAAGCATCTGCAGGCAGTTGACAACGTAGTCATCTTATATCTCTCCTTCTTATTGACGAGCTGCCTCTAAATGTTCTTTCATATGCAGAACCAGCTTGTAGCGGCAGTTTCATAATGCAGGCGGTATTAGGGTACTTTCGAAAAGTGCTGCACCTACACCTAGCAGTAGGGAAACAAATCTTAACGTTACACCTTTTTCCAAGGGAAAGCAGTGAGAGCGAAGGCTAAGATTAAGCAAAGGTAAAATATTAGTAAAAGTAACACATATCGGGTGCGTGGTTGGAGTTCGAGCTCCTTCGGCTGATCAATAATTCCTATCTTTTCTGCTCTGTCTTCATACTTGATATATTGCCTAAATCAGAGGAGTTTATCTTTTTAACAGCCTATGGATTACTCATGAAATATTTCCGAGGAGACAAGTCAGAATGACGCTTTTTCTTTGTATAAACGTTGTAACGCATCACGCGAAGTCCCGATGACATCAACTTCGATGGCGAAGAACTTCTCGCTTATCGCAAATAAAATCGAAACTGGGTTTAAATGAGAAAAATTAAACTATCTGCCGTGCCTCTAAACGAGAAATGGAATTCAGCGCATTGATATCTGCGCCAATAGAACAGCCACAGGACAACCCCTTTCCTAATATTGCACCACTTAATGGTAAGAACACAAAGACCTTTTTCCTCAGCTGTGCTCCAAGAGGAATAGCATCAAGAAATAGAAGTAAAGTAAGTGTAAGCGACCTGTTTCTGGCGTAAACTGATTTATTCGTTGCATATGCAGCTAGATTCCGGCTATGATGTTGATGCCCGCTTCCAGCTTTCGCCTCTTTAGTCCTAGCAGGCTGCTGATGGCATCCCCTATGCCAAAGAGTATGTTCTTGTAGAAGTTGATGACGCCGTAGGCAAACCGTCGGCACACGATGACCAGATTCCCAATCACCGTGCGGTAGAAGTTGTAGATGTTGTCCAAGATTCCGTGTGCTCTCCGCCGGTCGCGAATTTCGCCCGACGCGATGCCACTGATGAAGGTGTGCAGCTTCTTTTCGCCCAAGTCGTTCCTGCGTTGAACGCACGAGTTACGGTGAAAATCGGAGCGTAAAAATGAGTAATTATCGCATTTCTTCCCGCTGCCTATTTATTTTCCTAGTTACGTACTCCAAATACTGCATCGCAGGTTTTCCATTCTACTACTCTAATTCTTTTTTCAATGTCAATACGATGCGATTGAGTGCTCGCACTTTCCTCGCCATGGATGTATTTTTTTGCCATATACTTCACTGTTATTGATCCACCGTCGGCCTCATAAAGGTATTTTGACCTTGAAACTTTTGAATGCACATCGTTATGTATGTACTTATTCCTTTCAACCAATAAGTCCTTATTTAATTTTAAGGCTCATTCACCGCATTTTACTGCTGACTTTCGTCAGGAAAGGAAAATATACGTGAGACAATTATACTGTTTTATTTGTAGTGGAGAAGTGGCTTTAGGTTTCTTTTTATTTTATTGATTTGTCAAACAAATTGGAAGAAAAGCCTGTAAGGCCTCGGTTTCTTTACTTCCTCCAAAAGTTTCACTCCTAACGGAATCGGCATTTGTTTTGTTACAAAAAAAAACTAATACATGTGACCTAAATGCAAATGAAACACTATTTTGATTGATTGCGTGGGACAAGTACCCTAATGCTTTACCTCGTGGCCGTGTAACTAGTTCGCTGAAATAACCACTCAACAAATAATACGCTGAAGGCACGCAAATGTACAACTGGAAACTTGCAGACTGTCAATAGAAACCGTAATCTGCAGGATTAACAAGAAGATAGCGTTATCGTTTAAAGTATTTTTTCCACGCTCTGAAAGGAGCCCATGGACCCACTGAAAGGCCAAACAGTGAAGACATTAGCGCGGGCTTATAACTCCTACGGCTGTGGTGTCTTGGACACACAACGTCAGAAGCCTTCAGACGTTACAGAAGCTCTGACCCATGTTTTTTTCTATTCATTTATGGTGATACCCACGGTGCCGCATAATGACAGATGCAAGGGGGGGAGGGGGAAGGTTCAACACAACTTACATGCGAAAGGTGGTACCAAGAAGTAATAATACTAACAATTCAAGCGTGGTAAATTACCAGTACAACCCAAGAGCATCATGGGGTTTACAGAGATGATGCGAATGGTTCACGTGACATAATTGAAACAGCTTCGCAATAGCCTATTCCAATCTGCTATAGACCTTCGAAAATTAAAATATAATAATTTTGCGTGTTATGCGTGTTCAGGTTCATGGAGATTTGGTCCAGTTTAAATCAGTCCAGTCAAATTTTTTGCCTTCGTTACTTTCATTCAGCTTTTTACATTCAAATTTTTTTCCCTTTACATTCAGCTTCAGATGTTTTGCAGCCACTTATTTAGCTTATATGCGTACAAACGTCATTCCACTTCGTAATGTTCAGAACGAGCTAAAGAATATTTGTTCCGTCTTGCGCGGCAGAAATAGCAAGAGCCTGTGAGGAGAGGTGTTAGTATTTATGGAGCACTGTTGAAATTTTTCTAAATGCAATGACGGCACTGCACATGAGAGGGCTCTGGGCCGAAGCCCACGACGAGCTGTTTTTTATTCTTTCGGGGGTTCTGTAAGGGTACGAAATGTTCAGTCGGAGGCACCATACGCGCAGAACCGCAGTCGGGGGGGGGGGGGACTGCTCGAGGAGTTTATATGACACAAGGTATCGGTACAGTAAGCCACGGGTAGGCCTATGCGTCCGTAAAAGCGTGCGAACGGTATCGTTCTGAGAAGGCAGCGCAAACAAACGGGCAAGGAACTGAGGAGAGGACACAATTTACGTTAACAAACGTTACCGTGCACTTCAGCACGCACTGATTTCTCACAAGCTGCTGCCCACATTGCTCGAAATAAGATCAAAAGTATCAGAAGCTATAACTCCGATGTTTTAAAATCGTATTTAAAACTCCAGTTGTATGTTTTTTGCCAGTCAGTAACGTCAACGATTTCACAATTTAAGTATTGCGAAGGCCATTTCGTGAAAACATCGATGCCTCATTTGCGTTCAGCACTCAAGCAAGGTGTCCGAAACCGGGTCGTTCATCAGAGGACTCACTTGATACGAAGCTGATTGATTCGCACATCAAGCTCGCGGAGTCGCCTCTTGGCCTTAACGCGATGGATGTGTCCGATCCCTTTGACGCTGACCAACTCCTGGCGGATGGCGTCGCGGATGGCCGTCAGGTTTCGCTCCATGTCTCGGCCCTCGTGCATGGCTATTTCAATGTTGCGGATGATCGGAGCCTCTTCCCGAAGAATCTGTAACATTGATTCCACGTTATTTGGCAGTTGATCTATTTGTCGGCTCAGTAAAAAAAAAAACAGGCTGGTTGATTGATCACAAGTGTCCAGGAGAAAGTAGCTCTAGCGCAGCTTAAAACAAGTTTGATTGATTTATTGAGTGGTTGATTGATTGGTTGGTTGATTGATTGATTGATTGATTGATTGATTGATTGATTGATTGTTTGATTGATTGATTGATTGATTGATTGATTGCCCGGCCGACCAACCGACTGACTGACTGACGGATAGAGAGACTGTCTGACTCATTGAGATAGAGACTGACTGGTTGATGACACACACACTGGCTAACTGACTGAGAGATTGACAGACTGATTGAGACAGACTGTCTGACCGATTGATCGATAGACAGATTGACTGATTGATTGATCGATAGATTTATTTATTTATTTATTTATTTATTTATTTATTTATTTATTTATTTATTTATTTATTTATTGGTTGACTCCCACGCTTATGTCATGCAGGTAAACCGCCTGATTTGGCGGGGAAAATAGCGTCCTCTCTTTCTCGTCATTCAGCTCTAAATCCTTCTCTAACTTATGCTCCGGGAATTCTACCTGTTGTCTGAATTCATTTCTTTCGTGCGTGAGCCCAGAAATTAGAAAAATTGATATTTTCCGCTGGGAATTAGGTTCACTCTCTGCTCCAAAAAATAAACGGAAATGCTTCAGTCTAGCTTCAACGATTTAAACAAAACTTTGGCTATCAAGAATTTTGGATTCTGAATGAGGAGAATAATTGTGCTGAGCAATATGCTTATTGAAAAAGGACAAACGAATACTCCTTCATCCTTAACTAATGCCATCGCATAATACATCAATAAGAAAATATGCGGCCGGTTGACTACGAGAGAAATGAACAAGCATCCAAGGATAAAATCAAACTGAACATTTTAAACTGTAGGATTAGGTCGCGTAGCGATCGTAATCTTGTAACTCTTTATTACTACAAATAGCTACACTGCGATAATAAATTTATTTTAGCGCCAACGAACGTATTGTGCACTTTCTCAAAACAACCGCCGGTTTTAGTAAGCTTCTAGCTTTGGAAGACAAGCTTTTTTTGTCTTGTGTGTGATCTGGTATACTTATTCAGTATATATGACGGCTAAGTACAGGCGAAACATTAGTTGGTTCTCCAAATTCGCCGTCTGGAAGGGCCGGTGTGCGCTATTAAGCTGCAGAAAAGGTTTCATCAGGCTTTATTACACATCGACCACAAGAAGAACAAAGTTGATTCCTGCATTTTATAAATTTACTCAGAATGGTCGTGACTTGACACTTTGTAGTGCACAAAACCAAGCGACCAATAATTACTGCTCTATGAACGTATGTTTACGCGTTTGAGCATTCGGTGTAGTCACGAAGATGCAAGTATTGCAGTCAGGCTTTCATATCGCATGTTCTGTGGAAAGATTTACGTGAGGCACTCGTTGTTAAAATTCCCCACTTTAGAAGGACAGGTCAGACAGATACCCATCTTATGGCAATGTAAACCCACTAAGCGTTATGAGAAATGCGGCTTGGTCCAGCGATAAGGTTGAAAAAAAGTCAGCATGCAGTGACCCCTTGCGCATGGAGTCACCTCACGTATTCTCTCGAGAGGACCAACATTAAGAAAATCTAACATACCTGTGCCCCCATACTGTTCTCTGCAAGGCTGTCGAAACTTTGTTGCTGCAATGATCCAAATTGATCATTTCCAACCGCCAAAATAGAGCTGCTTCGCTGTTGTGGTTGGTCCTCTGAATAGAATAAACGCAAGCTATTAATATTAGTTGCTGTGAAAAGGACATAGAAGGTTTAGCCTGCTATTTTGGTTTATAGCAAAGCGAAGCGTCGTTCCAAACTAGATTCGAAAGACTCTCTCTTAAATGGAAAAAACTTCCGAAAAAAATTATTTTGGCCAGATAAGCCTACAGAAGGACCCGGGAAGAACACAGAAGTACGGACGGAAGTGACTTAAAGTCAACCAGTTTTTAACAAGCGGTCAGCTATTACTACGCAAGTATAAGTAAAACCACACTTCTTTCCGATTAGTTTTCGGGAAAACTCGTAGCATTAACAAAGCGTTTTCAAATATTTGATGTCAAAGGGAAAATAATTTTGGCTCGTGAGTGAAAAACATGCGTTTTCCTTTATATTTGTCTCGCCTGTACTTTCTACTGTTTACAAACTGCCACATCACCGACGTGAGTCTAGCCAGCAAGTGCATCGTGGCGATTCTTATATGATGTTTTTTTTTGTTCGTGTTTCCGATTGCTGTCGCTACGTTTGATCGCATGGTTCAAGTTTATTTTGATAGAAACAGTGTGCGATATATTATTTTTCTAAAATCTTCAAAACTCAGTAAAGGCCTCAACAAACAATGTATCCGAAGAAAGCCGAAGCCTGTAACAGGTGTGTGGAGCCGCGCTTTACGAATTAAATCTTAGTGCGCTCTTATCCTACTGTATTAAAACAAGAAATGCCAAATCTTGAAATTACAAGGCTTTTTTCATCCTTTTTTTTAGCAAATAGAATCTAGCGCCATAATAGTATTTAGGTGAAAGACGTTGCTTTCGCAAAACAATACTATTTGTGTTGCTTCCTATTTTGGGCACGGAAAATTTTTCAATTAGGAGCAGTATTATGAGGCTGACAAGTTCTTTCTCTCACCTGACGACTGAGCTTGCGAAGAAGTCACTGCAGTGAAGAAAATCAGCGTGACGGACCATCTTCCAAGCCTGAACGACGGCATGATGTCTTCAAAGTTGTTTTTCCTCGCCTGGTTGAGAGCACAGTGCGCTTCCCTTTTCTCAACTTTCTTCTCTAAACTGCCTCTTGAATTCACATCTGCGCTAGGATTTTCACTAGGGCATTTTTGCGTTCACGAAGTCAGAGAAGATTATGTTTCAGGTGAGTTTGTGACGGAGGGGGGCAGAATTACGATGAATCTGAGGACCTAAAATGGTGATCGTAACAGCGAATCACGAAGCGCTGCGGAAGTTCGAAGTGCGCCCCTCACCCAATGAGGTTACAGAACGAACTTCATCGCGCAGTATTACTTCGCCACAGAGTGCGGGCGCATTTCGTCTAGCTTTCCTCATCACTGTCATCTCCCATATAACGTATCGTTCGAGAGGTTTACATTCAAGGAACTCACAAGTCTGATGTGGTTCATGCCTTGAGACTGCTAAAGCGTGGAACTATTTTTTCGCTCGGAAGAGAAGCAGTAGTGGTCGTTGTGCATTCATCCGTCATTGAACTGCACACAATTGGAGAGGCAGACCTATACGTGACCGAAAGCGTGTTTTTCTGACCGCATAAATCAGCGGAAATGTTTGTAGTCCACAGGTCTTGTCGCGGAAGAAATAAAGACAGCAAGAAGGCGAGAAAGCATAAATATATCGCCGAAAAAAAAGCAGGTTGACCACCGAAAGCCCAGCAGCGGCTGGTTTTCTTGGAACTGGGGAGAGGCTCATAAGTCTACAATACAAGGACGGCGGCGTGCTCAAATCAAGGGTAACGAGGGCAGGTGTTGCGCAAAAAAAAGAAAGAAAACGAGCTGCTAGTGCCATCTTTTCTTCTGCTTCCCGCCTTGGAGCTGGCCTGCGCGCGGCAAGCCTTTGAGTCGTTCAGAGTAACAAAGGTTCAGTTAGCCCGTTTGAACACTAAAGTGTGCTGTACTTGCTAGAAGCAAAAACTTGTGCTGCGGAATCAATTAGCATGGTGTGTTTGCGTGAGGAGTTTTCTTTGTTCCTTTCTTCTTTTAGTCGGTTTCTCACTTTCGATCTCTTTCATTCCCAGCTTCATCATGCTAAAGCGATGCCGCTGAGCAAATATCGGCCGAATTTGAGATTATCGGGCGTCCTATTTTTTTGTTATTCCTTTTTTATTAATTCTTCTCCGTCTTAGCCGCAGGCCTGCCCAGACATTGATATCGGAGCAGGGAAATGACATTTTCTGGTATTTATCAACCGTAACCTCACACGTGGTAGCTACCGATGATATTCTAGTGAACGAGAATGAATACTGACAAGAGTTATTACGAAATGCGACCCTTGGCTGTTCCTGTTTTTGCTTCCTAATCGTCTTTTGACCGCAAATATCGATTGCCAGGCTAGCACTTAACCTTCTTGTAGGACAATCACACCAGTAGCTTCCAGAAACGAGGTGGTAAAACAAGTTATATAGTTATAAAACAAGGTATAGTCACGCGCTTCTCGAGAGCGGTACCGTAATTTAATTAATTATCTCGACAGCCAAAAATGTTTGAAAACGGTGTTAAATATAGGAACAGACGCACCCCATAGAAAACGCTATATGTGGTATTCTCTCCGAACTGCTAAGCGCGGCGGTCGAATTTCGATGGAGGCAGAATTCTAGAGGCCCGTGTACTGTGCGATGTCAGTGCACGTTAAATAACCCCAGGTGGTCAAAATTTCCGGAGCCCTTCACTACGGCGTCCCTCATAGCCTGAGTCGCTTTGGGACGCTAAACCCCTATAAACCAAACCAAACCGAACTGCTAAGGTCGCATTGAAACTAATGTCTTCAATGTCTCCTCAAGAAACACTTTATTTCCTGCCTTCAGAAACTACCATTTTTATTAGTGCAGCAGTGGACGCTCTAAATAACAATAAAGATAAATGCAGAGATAAACCCGTCCTCATATATTTCAACGAATTTCACCCGCGCGCAACTGATATGATACCGTACGATCCACACGTAAAGTATATTGTAATACAGAAATCCGAGTGATAAGAAAAACATATGCAAATTCGTTCTCTTTCCATAATGTTTCCGTATATTTTCTATATCCTCTCCGCAAGGTGGCGCTACGGTTTCCGCGTTACGTAAGTACCGGACGTCATATTGCGTGCGTTGCCACCTCTCCGTGTGTGTTGTGCGATTGTCCTCAGTGATTCCATATGCGCCTTATCATTTCTCTAAAAGCCATTGGGAAAACATTGGGAAAACATTCGAACGGTCATACGCAACTATTACGTAGCCTGCAGGAACCAGCGCATAGACACGGAACATAAGGCGAAGGAGAACGACCGGCCAGCAAAGTGGGCTCGAACTGATAAAACACTGCCACAGCACAACAGCATCCTTCAACGCTTTCCCCCTAAACCGCAGTTCTTTCAGTACCCAAATTCTCCCTTTGGTAATTCGCGCCGAGCGCGTGATACGTCCATGAGCTTAACAAACAAGGAATGTGCCTACCTGTCGGGTAGACAAGAATTATCAAAGCTGACGTCAATACAAGCCATAGAAGGGGTTGAAGATGCGCATTCGTCGGATGTTTTGTGCGGCAATGCATGTTCCAATAATCCACAGTTGAAAGACCGTTCGTGTCTAATCCTCTTTTCTTGTGTACGTGTCTAAGTGCCTCTACTGTTAACAGTATCTTAAGTTCAACATGCACCCACTGGCAAAACAGCTAACGTTTTCCGCCATAAGCGCAGTTATCAAACTTGTCCACCGAGCAGCCAGCTGTGAAATATTTGATTGTTCAGCTTACATGCCCTCGCGCACCAAGGATTAAGAGCTCAAAACTGTCAGGGAGCCGACCTTCAATAAGAAGTTCAAGTTTTGTGAAGCTTCCAGTGAGCGAAATTCGCCTTGATAATCCTCACTTCATTTCGGAGTTAGAGCCACTCGGCGAATGAAAATATCATTGAGAAATTATATCCGGGGCAATTAACAAAGCAATCAAGTTCTGAAGATATTTAGAAGTGCCCACAAGTTTTCAAGCTGTTATTTTCATTTCTTGATAGCAGGTCTTTCAGAAAGTCATTAGTTGTAGCTACAGCAGTAATTTCCACCGTGCTGTCATAATCAGATATTACGAGCATATGCAAGCATTAAATAAATCCCACGCCTGAAAAGCAAAATGGCATATAATCGTATTTTTTTCGCATATCGAACATAGAACAAAAAATGAAAAACAAAACGCCATAAAAAAAGAAGGGCGTGGGATCAGCTTTCGACTTCTAGGCTGCACGTGGTATTCCGTAGTGCCTGTTATTTCCATTGTCGTCGACGCAAGTCACGCCGACGAGAGGCAAACAAAGGACATAGCCAAATCCATATCCATTAGTGTCTGTCTACCTTCACCATAAAGTTTATGCACTCACGCCAATTTGCGCTGTTCCATGGCTGGAGCTGTTTGAAGGTAACGAGCTTCTCTCGGCTGCAGTCGTTCACGGAAAAAAGAGAAGCTAAGAACAATCACCACTGCTGAATATGTATCTAAAAGATCAGCCGGCATATAATATGACGCGGATGAGTAGTGCATTCGTGATTGGCCGAGAAAGCCACAGTTTCTTTGATATCCGATGGGCTTGTCCTCACACCGATAGAACGCATCCGAAGGCCAGGCGTCACAACTTATAAAACTTTCTAGCCGTCCTTCCATCCCGTCAGTAGGGCGGGTGATACGAGGGCATATTTTGAAGCGAAAGCTTCGCTACGCCGATTTCGTCGTGTATTGCCGGTTGACCTTCAAGTGAGCAAGAGGTCAGGTGTGGCTGTAGGCCTTACCATATGTGGTCTACCATGGTGTCTCGCCACTTGACCTTTCTATTCACCGGCAGAGGGCGGTAGAATAGGCCGCAGCGTTCATTCTGTGACCAACCTCTCGCGGTCAAGCATTGATTTAACTGCCACCTGCCAGGGAGGCGGGATGGGCGCGCTGCCTGTCCAGTGTGCGGAACACACTCAACGTTACAGACGCCAAGCCGCGTCTGCTTGCCCAATACCCCACAGCTTTCGCTCTCTAACCAGGTTCAGCTGTAGTTAAACCGCAGCTAATTTTTATTCCTACTGTTGGAGTCAAAATTACGCGTGCAGCGAATATGCAGCTTATTTTTTGTAGCGATAGCTACATTACGGTACCCTGTGGCGGCACTGCCACCCTGTGGCTGCGCCGCCACGCTGTCACGTGGTGCGGAGCAGCTGCCGGCGGCGCGGCGCCGTGGCTCGTCACGTGGTTCGTCGCGTGGTTGGTCACATGACCAAGTTTCACCCGCCCAGCTGTAGCTATCGCGTCACTCCAGGTTTAGCCAGAGCTAAACCACCGCGAATTTTTCTTTCTGCTAAGCGCGTTTATTGCAAATTTAAAAGGCACATTGCAGCAGTGTAGGCTGTTTTAGAACATAGCAGCGCCTTCGTTTTTAGGCTTGTTTATTCTGATTCCAGAAGCAGCGGTATGAAATAATAATAATAATTGGTTTTTGGTGGAAAGGAAATGGCGCAGTATCTGTCTCATATATCGTTGGACACCTGAACCGCGCCGTAAGGGAAGGGATAAAGGAGGGAGTGAAAGAAGAGAGGAACAAATAGGTCTGTAGTGGAGGGCTCCGGAATAATTTCGACCGCCTGGGGATCTTTAACGTGCACTGACATCGCACAGCACACGGGCGCCTTAGCGTTTTGCCTCCATCAAAACGCAGCCGCCGCGGTCGGGTTCGAACCCGGGAACTCCGGATCAGTAGTCGAGCGCACTAACCACTGAGCCACCGCGGCGGGGCGTATGAAATGTGTGCGCATTGGCAATGTGAATTATGCGCGGGCTGAGGGAAGTAAGTTCGTCGAACACACGTCAAGAGACCCTGAAATGATTTCGATAGGCATATTCTAGTGCAACAGGTCTGTAGAGGTGGCCTTTTCGGGTATTCGAGCCAAATTTGAAAGCTCTGCCTGCGCCCTATAATTTAGAAATCATTTTTTAAATCGCTGCTCGCAGTACCTCGCTACCGATTAGGGCGACACACATTCACCGGGCGTCCTCTACCCCGAATGCGTCAGCGGTCAGATGGAGGAGCCTCGCCCTAATCGGAGAGAGAGAGAGAGAGAGAGAGAGAGAGAAAACTTTTATTTAGGTTATTAATTCGCAGGAGCCGGGTGGTCGGGGCCCGTAGTCCCGGAATCCGCTGTCGGCAGCTGACTTGCTAGTCGGAGCTTTCAAATTGGACTCGAATACCCACAAAGTTCACCTCTGCAGATCTGTTGCACTAGAATATGCCCCTCGAAATCATTTCAGGGTTACTGCGAGTTTCCGCGAGGCAGCGTACGAAAGACACTGAGGAGGAGTGGCAAAGACCAAAAAAAAGTTCACTTCTCCTCGCCATTCTCACGGAGCATTATTAGTTTCCTACTCACACGAACGTGACATCACATTGCTCACCGCATCTGCCTGCAATGGTAACAGAAACGAGATCAAGCAAGCTCACTTCTCCTTTGTTCTGGCAGCCACGCGCGTTTATTGACCCCGCTTGGTCAGATGCCAGCGAGCAAGTTGAGACCGGCTGTCATCTGCGGCTGTCTCAAGCCGAGGAGCGAGTGGAATATGTGCCGGATGCCCCCCTTGATGCGCCTGTAGAGGTTCACCACGCCTCCGAACGCCACTTTGGAGCCCTTCACGCTGCCTATCACCCCCGTGTCGACGAAGTGGGAGATGTCTCTCAGCCGGTTGTGCGCTTGCTGCTGGTCGTGGATCTTGCCGGAGTCGATGCTCCCGATGAAATTGCGAAACTTCTCCTCGGCCACCTTGTTCCTGCGGTAGCAGAGTGAGTGGACGAGAACGCAAGAGACGTGCTATCAGGAATGTCTAATTGATTTATTTAGCAGTGCGATAGCATTTGAAGGGTCTGTGCAAGCGTCACACATGTCCACGTCACCGTCACGCGTGGCAGCCTCGATTATAACGAACCATAGACGCAGGCTGCGCTTCCTGAGCAACCTCTCGGGAGAAACCATAAATCCGCCTTTTTCGTAACGTGGCGCCCTCTTCTGAGTGGCGAATATTCGTCTGCTACTGACTAAAAACAAATGCACGTGCGAGACGCAGGCGCCATCTGGTTCCACGAGAACCGAGCTGCGCTTATGAAGTGGCAAGCGCATGCTTGACAGCTGCCGCCATCTGTCGCATGCGCCTTTCACTAACATTAACTGCGCATGCGCAATAGGAGCACGCGGTTTCATTTTCAACCAGTGAAGCTGGAGAATAGGCGCGCATGCGCAGAGAGGCCTTGTAAACAAAGGCGGATTATGCGTGAACATTAGAAGGGACTGTGCAAATGGCGACCGCGAGAGTCCAAGCGGGAATGGCGACCGTCGTCACGTGTGACAAGTAGGGCCCGCTTGACATGTGGCGATTTTCGCCTCCCGACGCTGCGAATATCGTCGGCCTGCGACAGGACCGAGCGTCGGTCTAGCCACAGACGTCATGAAGCGGCTTTCCGCCCGGTTGGAATTCAATTGCAGCGTTGGTGTTCTCGCTTTGCGGCTGGCCAGTCCGAAGCGCTGAGATGGCGGTGTGACGTGCACACTAAACAAATTCTCACCCTTAAGGGTGTAAATCACCTGTCCCCAGACGAACACCCTTTTTTATGCTAAAAAGGGTGCAGAGATCAGCACCCTTCAGGAAGGGTGCACAGCATGAACGTTTAGAAGGCGCGCATCAGGCCAAGGCTTTTGCTTCATGGGTGGATCAATGTGGAGCACCCTTCCAACATGCATTCGTAGAAGTGTTGTGAAAAAATAGTACCCTTTAATTAGGGTGCAACCATTACATCCTGTAAAGTATCATTAAGTGCACCCTTCCTTAGGGTGCTGATCTCTGCGCCCTTTTTTAGCGCCAAACAATTGGAAAAGGGTGTTCGTCTGGGGACAGCTGATTTACACCCTAAAGGGTGAGAAATTGTTTAGTGTGTGGGGTCATGTGAGAGCTGTTGCCGCGGGAGAAACCAAACTTTCAAACTTTCTTTTAATCCAAACTACTAAATATTGCCTTGCATCTAAAAGCATGTCCAATATAACTGCGTCAACAAATTCTGTGCTGCGCTACTGTCGCGTTTAATCATAGGTTGCCGATGCAAAATCAAGCAACACGGCGCGTCGCTACGGCCGAACTCGCTGGGTTGCATGTGGAAGCAGTGACCGAAAATTGCACTGCGACATTACCGACTGTGACGAATATTTTCGCTCCAGTCGCAGCATGTGAGACGGGCCTCGCACCTGATCATGTGGTGTCATCTTCACAACCTTCCCACCAGATTGTGAGAAAACTGCCCAGTGGCAGTTGAACTGGTAGGTCGCGAGAGGATTGCTAGGGAAAAGAAACCTGAGTCGCACAAGTCCCACCGGCGGAAGCACCTGCCATCGTAGGGCAGTGGCGCATCTCTTAACCGCTGAACCAGTTCGCCAGGAGGGGTATGAGGATTCCCAGTGATCTATAAATGCAAAGTAGAGAACCACCCATTTCGCATAGATGAGCTTTGACCCATTAACACTATCGCGTAATACCTTTAAGGCAAAGAGACAACAGATCAGCAGCAATAGAAAATGCCAACGCATTCAACCGTTCCAACGAGGATCGCCGAAGAGTTTTTTCTTGATTGATTGATTGATTGATTGATTGATTGATTGATTGATTGATTGATTGATTGATTGATTGATTGATTGATTGATTGATTGATTGATTCTGGGAGTGTACGCGCGTGGCCTCAACCAGTGTGTGTGGAGACTCACTTTGAGTGCAACTGTCCAATGTGGCCGTCCAGTTCCCGGAGTCGCTTCTCCATCTGGTCGCGGTCCTCACCCTCCGCGGCTCCGGTTCCTCCACCGCCGTCCATCTCTCGGCGGATGACGTCACGAGTGGCCGTCAGGTTCCGCTCCGTCTCGCGCCCTTCTCGCATCTTCTCCTCGATGTCGCGGATGAGCGGTGCCTCTTTGCGAACAATCTGCCACGAAGGACGACATTAATGATACGCAGGCACAAATTAATAAGAAAATGGCTTCTGTCTGTACAGCTTTCATACAACAGACCGTGCCAATTGTACTGTAAAGAAATAAGGGGTGGTTCCAAAACTAATTTTTAAAAATTCTAGGACAGCGTGTTGCAGCACTACGAGGGAGTCCACGGAACGCAATCGCCCGTTCAGCACGACGCATTTCCCGTTAGACAAATCGCTCTGCTACGTACGGTGAAACGGACGCGCGGAGCGGCAAACCACGTAGAAGCACTGCCAGGCGCCTTGCCGAATCGCGCTGGACTGAAGTTGCAGTCGTAGTTCGTCGGCACATCGTTCTCGACAAACCCGATGCCACGAACGCCAGCATAGCTTCAGCGCCAAACGAATGGGCAGCAAGCCGTAAGCTCCGCGGCGAACACGTTTTAGATGTGCGCTGCGTTGTTCGCCGCTCACCGCGTGATTCCTGCGTGCCCGCACGGCCCCACTGCGCCCGAACGAGACGAGCGGGAGGCGCTGCAGTCGCACGCCATCTGTGGGGGCAGTGGCGTACATTGCGAGGAGGAGGGATTTTTCGCTCACGGCCGACACCGACGACACCGGCTTTTCTGCGACACGAGCCCTTAACGCGGTCGCGTTAACACAGGCGATGGTGTGTGTTGTTAGTGACCGAGCTAGACTAACTACAGGACAAATATGCGCTTTTAGCCCACGCCTGGGCCAACCATGGCCCCATTCCTTCCTTAGTTTTCTGACCACACGACCCCGTGTCGCCTGCAGCACCTCGCCTTCCATGATTTATGATGGTACATTTATATAATCATCCAGAAACAGCACTTGTGGCTATTACCATTGCCGAAGTGGATGAGTGGGGATCCGTGACGACGGTCCTGAGTTCTTCGAACATGCGCCGAGATCACTGTACCACGGCGCTTTGATTTGCTATGCCAACAGAATATACCACCCTGAGGAGGACTTCACCAGCACAGCGTCATAACCACTGATTTTACAGCGACAGCGGCATATAGCATGTTCCATGGTCTCGCGGCGTCGGCGTACGCCTGCCTCCCCCTCCCATGGCTACCCTCCACCCATTGTTTAGTTACCGGACTAAGGGCAGCGATCGGGGAAAGGGGAGCGGCCAGAGACATCCCACACCCTGCCCAGAGTCAATTTTAACTGGCATCAGCGTTTCGCATTCACCAAGCTGCCGCCGAAGTTTGCTTTGCCACAAGGTTTAATGTCTGATTAATATATTGCGCTTCCAGGTGCCTAAAAAGCAGTTCAACTGCCGTCGCTTAACTAGCTGTTGACTGCGTCCGTAAGCAATTGGTTTTATCGACACATACTTAAATGTCACTCTCTTGCTTTCAACGAAACACCTGCCGGCTAACAGACCGACCCACCACTCGACCAACTTTTTCATCGACTGACTGACTGACTGTTTTATTTATTTACTTATTTGTGCATTAATTAATTATTTATTATTAATTGATTGATTGATTGATTCCGTAACTTCGGCCCTGCTGGAACAAACTACAGTGCCACGCAGTCAGTATAGTCGACCGACCGCTGTAAGAAAGTGAACGCGGCTCACGTTCTCTTCAACATTGTCCGCCGTGCTAGCAGGGCTTGGCCTTGACTCCTCTCCTGATTCTTTCTCGTCGTTATCGCTGCTAATTGATGAACTCTGTATCGATCCTTGTAGTGTTCCTGCATGGTTGGACTCTTTCGCTTCGCTGTCGCTGCTGAGCGTCAACCTCTGCACTGGCTTTTGTAGTACGCTCTCCGGAGGGATGATGAGTTTGGCGCAATCTGAAAGAGGAAAAAGTGTTAGTAATCAGAAGTAATAATTTACTGAAGCAGCCTCAGGCTACGTGATAAAGAAAACGGCGGCCAACTTACAAGGGTGGTCAAACAGGCTAGTTGGTACTTCAAATTTGGAAAAACTGCGCACCTTAAGACACGGACAGAGGAAGATGTAACGACACAGCGCTGTGTCGTTATATCTTCCTCTGTCCGTGTCTTAAAGTGCGCTGTTTTATTTTTCAAATATGGCCAACTTATGGACGCGTCAGCTCTGCTAGACAGCCATAGACGCCCTGTTTGGCAGCGCACACTATTTGTTCGTCTTCCAAAACATGGCACATGGGAAGGCGCTACATGGACCCCCCTCCTAGACCTTTTGTCGATAAAAATAAAACTAGACAGATAAAACAAATTCGGTGGAAAACGAGAGCGAGGGGGGAGGGGTATGAACTAACTGTTTACACGTGCTTACAGTAAGTGCGCGTCCAGGACGTAATCCGATGGCTAATTACGGGAAATCAAAAACGCAGTACAGGAGGTAGCGCTTGAGTGAACAGTAGAGGTCGGTCAATGGGTGCCACTGTTCTGGGAAGAGGTTAGTCGGAAGTCGGTGTGAGGGCGGGCGGACACACAGCAAAACACATGTGTGAAGACGGGATGACACAGCGGAGGCGGCGGTCTCTGGTGAGGGCTGTAGTCATTATGGAAAATCGACATGCAAACACCTTTACGTCTTTGGCAAAGATGGGTGGACAACGGCTGATGAGACTGTTGCAGGATGGGCTTGCCGTCTACATTGACTCTGCCTTGGTGGTAGCGATGCCGCCGTGCCTGAAGGTCACGTAGCTTTAGAAGAGCGGAGGTCCTTGAGGAAAAGAAAGGTGTACGACGCGTGGCTGCGAATGATTGGTGCCCTTCGTATGTTGTCGTAAACGGTGGAGGCTGCGGGCGGACACCGTACTCAAAATCCGTGGAGACACAAGTCGGTGGGCGCAGGTCGCGACCTCGGTTGCGGCGGTATGGAGATGATGAAACACTTGAGTCGGGCCCTTGGCGTTGCTGTGAATGCCGCTGCACGGACTAACTGGCCCCTGTAGCAGCATCTTAGAAAATTCAGCGCAGCAAAGGGACGAGTACAAAGGGAGAAGACACAGACGAGCGCTGTCTCACAACTCATTCTTTATCAGGAAGGATACATAACATATAGGAATAAAAACGATAAGGTAAAAAATTAATGTGATACAAGATTGGAAAAGCAAGTCACGATAAACAGAGCCAAACACGTGCAAACAAGGCTAATCCCTTAACTGATTCCAGACAAGCAATTAGGTAGGCGTCTTTGTCTTCTTCCTTTGTACACGTCCATTTGGTGCGCTGAATTTTTCAAGATTATTTGTAAAGATGCATCCTCTCCAACTCGCCCAGCTCAGCACAATCGTGCAGTATCCTTGAGCAGCCTGGGCTATCACAGTGAGCTCCTCTCCATGTGATAAAGATTCGACATCACAACTACGGTTGACGACAGGTGACGTCAGGGTACAGTAATCCGTGGACGCCTCTCCGTTGCGCAGAAAAACCTCAGCCGTTGAGACACATGGGTGTGGTGAGGGACCGGGAAACTGTTTCGAATCCGGTGACGCCAGGTTCTGAGACGCGCATGACAACGAGTCTGCGACGACGATAGGAAGGCATCGGGATGGAGGACTGCTCAAGAGACAGCGGTGTCTCCGCTTGTTCCGTCTTGGCACGCTCAAAGTGCGGCTTACATGCGGGTTGGATACCGCAGTGCAGGCAGGCTTGAGGTCATCGTATAGGGTGGACTGAAGAGGTGGCAAGGTGAGGCGCTGGTATAGAGACGTTCTCGCAGGTATAGGCCACGCAGAAGACGCTTCTTGCGATGGAAAATCGAGTGGCCTGGTTGGCAAAACCGTGAAGGTAAAAATGGGACCCGAGCGTCGCGAACCGGCCGTGGTTGTAAAGAGGCGCCAATCCATGCAGCTTAGGGAAATCTGTCTGACTGCACGGCATTAGAACAGACTCGCTTTGACTAGATGGCAACCAGTGTGATGTGCCCATGGCCCAGCAGGTAGTGAAGGAATGACTGCTGAGGGGAAGTCGGAGTGGCTGCTTGTTTTCCAATGTCCGAGATGTCCGCAGTCACCAGGTGTTGAAGGTTGTTCACATTTATTAAAGAAGCCCCATGTGTAAAAACGGCGGCCAACTGACGGACAAGTCAGCTTTGCCAGACAGCCATTGGCGTTGTTGTCCACCGTTTGATTGACACATACCCACAGTGGGGGATTGGCCAGGGTGCCTTGTACAGTCAGACAATTGTGAAACATTGACTCATTTAAGGTAGTCGAGGTTGAATTTTGTGCTAAAAAATTGTGAATTATGACTAACAAAGGAGTCTCCCTGACGCAATGATGAAATTTTGCAGATTATCGCACATTTGTTTCAGGACATATCCCCTGGCGCTTGCCCCAAAGGAGAAAAGAACCGGAATAGAAAGAGGAAGCCCTAATCGAGCGAGGGGAATCTGCAGATAAGCTTTTCGCAGAGAAGCAAACCGCCGGCAGGAGAGGAGAAAGGGATCTATAGTGTTTCTACTTCACCGCATGCTTCACAAGTTCGTCTCTCTGGCAGCGCTCACCAGTTCTTCGTCTTCCAAAACCCGGCACAGGTGGTAGGCCTACGTGCCCAATAGCCTTCCACGCTATTATTTTTATTTTTAACGAGAGCCTAATGTATTCGTTTCTTAATTTTCAGAAAAGTTGGCCTAATTTTTTGTGTTTGGCATTTATTGTGACCATTGTTGTGGAGTAATGAGCCAAGACAGGGCACCGCGATCAGCGACATCTGGAACCAAAGACGGGCGAGTTGTTGACTCAGACAGCAGTAAACATTTTTTTTACGGTCTACTTGGCGCCAACGTGACCGTGCTGGTATGCGGCTTCGCTTTTCGTGTACCAGTTCTGGTGGAAAAAAATTCCTCGTGAACATCGCAGAGAGAAAGACGATAGAAGGTGACTATAAGTACGCGACAGCTAGGCCGTGGAGTTTTGTTTTTGCTGTTTTTTAGGCAAAAGCCACATTTCATGCCACAGCCAATTGCCGGCTAAGCAATCAGGCTGACCTCTTTCATTTTGTTCTGCTTTAATTTTTCCTTTTCTCGAACTTGAGTTGCTAATCCAAAACTTCCAAGTATCATGACCCTGTTCACAAGGCGCTGGGAGGTCTTGAGTCGTAACTGGAGAAAAATTTGTGCTAAAAGAATTGAAGTATAAAACTTATGGAAGATTAGCCAATGCTCTTTATACGAATGCCGCATCAAATGTTAACGACAAAATTTCTGAACAGTAATAAAGCAGAAGTTCGGGCAAGTGGGTGCAGATTCATAATGAGCCTTCTTTTATCTGTGTTTCGTTCATAATGCGCTGTTTTTCACTGTTATATAGCAGTAAACAACTCAGTAAATGTCATTAAATGTACCTCAATAGCTACGAAAGACCCTGACGCAGCAGAAAAAATTGTCATAGCGCTTGCATTCACTACACAGCCCAAACCGGTTATTACTCCGACTCACAGGCCACCTGTATAAACTTATACAGTCATGAGTCTCTTCGTGGAAACAATAGCGCCCATGCCGTTACCCGATAGCTTGCAAACCGGGTCTCACACACGGAGACTTGTGAGAAGGCGGTACCATTACTATTATGTCATGACATACTATAACATTACAGTCTTAGTGTCGACGAGTATACCTTCATTTTCACAAATCGCTAATCAAAGACAACGACGTACCCATCAGCATACTTCGAAGCAATACATTTCACAATCCCTACCTCATGGATAAAATGTACCCCACCCTATACAATATCAACTGCCAATTTTTCAACGAAATAGTAATCCTATTCCCCATGGTATGGGCGTGTCAAAAGACCCCAGACATAGCTAGTATACAAAACCCTATACGCCTCAACAGTGGGAGGACGTGCTGTTCAGCTAGAACTCAGATTGTCAAGACAGCTGGCGGAAAGGGACTGGACAGCATGGAGCGTTCAATGGAGACCTGGACGAGGGATTCCAACGACATCCTTGATAATCCTGTTCAGTAAAGTTTTGTTCATTCATTCATTATTGCTACGGTTCTTCTGACTGGTCTTATTGGGAAGTTGAATGGATATTTTCAAATCGCTCTGAAGCTCCCAGACACGAACTATAGACGCACCTCAGCATATTGTTGTGAGACGTGTAGTTACATCGAGGCATCATCGTATAAACATCATGCAAGCATCAAATGTTACGACAGTACGCAGAATCTAGATACTCGCGCTCCCCATCATTCCTCTTACCGGAGGTCTGTACTCCTGAAGTAACCAGCAGAGCCATGAACAGCAACGTGGGAAAGCACCTTGCCATCCCGAAAAGCACCGCTGCGGCGGTTTCTGCGCGACTGGTCCAAACAGGCCTTGTCAGCGCAATTAGTAGCAGACCACAGATCGTTTCCCCCTTTTTTTTCGCGGCCGACATATGCGCAGACCTCATTTCCGCTCCTATTTACGTACTTGTCTTGTGTATTTCTCGTCAATGGCGCTAACAGTCAAAGGGCCCGCAAGCGGTTCCTTTGTAACGCCGCGTAGCACCCAGTCAGTTGGGCAACAAAAGGCCAACTTTCGCTACACCTCAATTTATTGGCACACTGCCGTCGGCTCGTAGTTATTTCCATTATACTGTTTATTTTCCTAAAAGGGAGAATAATTGATACGGATGAGTAACCGAAACCCTATTACACAACAGAAAATTTCCTGTCGTCAAGCGCTATATTACTGCGATATAGGGACAGAAATTCTTGCTGAACAACAAAACTTCCTGTCGTAACGTCAACGCTGTCTGCACTGTGCGCTGTGACTTCTCGTACTAGATAGAGTCAGCACTGCCGCGACGGCTGCCAACTGTGCAACATTAGAAAAAACTATGTCGTTACCTCAGGACAACAGAAAACTTTTGTCATATTTTGGGAATGACTCTTTAGTCATTTTTCACTCGTAAACTTTTGCACTCTATAGAAAGCACAGCAGCTAGGGTTCCTCACATACGGAAGAAAGAGCTGAAATTATCCGCTTTGAGCCGATGACAACATGATGATAGGCACTTAAGGACGCCATCTGGTAAAGACCGTTTAATAGAAAACCGACTTTTTTGTTATATTTCTTTAATACTAGATGGCATAAGGCTAAGTGTTGTCGATCAGGTGATTTAGGGCTTGCGGGTGTGCTTGCATCTGGGAACCTTGAACCGCTAAACTCGGTGACTTGAAGTATCACTCTTACCAGACAGATGTTCCCAGCGGAGGATGTGCCAATAACGTTGGCCATTTAGAAGTGTACTGGCATATACGTGAAGACCGGGACTTACCATACTAGCCACGTCAGCCATGCACTATACAAATAAACCCCAGTGAGCCTCAGCGCAAGGAAATCCTCAAGCGTTGAAGATATATAGCTAAGCGCTGTTCTTTACTTTAAAGGGAAGCAGAGGAGCCCTGACGTTTTTCAACTGCCCGAAATCTTATATATATTCCTTGTAAAGTGCAATGACCTTCTGTCGTCAATGCACCGGTGTGCATTGGCAGCAGCTTTGCAGCCAATCGTCACTCTGATTATTAGTTTCCTTCTAGGGGTTGCGGTGTCCACGGCCACAGAAATAGAGAATAGATGCGCTAATGTAACCAGCGCTAATGTAGTAGTACAGCGGTGTGAAAGGAACTGACGACTTTAAACTACCTGGAAACCGTAACTCGGCCCATTGTTCACAGCTATGAGACAAAGGAATCGGAATCTTTCCACGTGGTGCATTTATTGCGCATGCGCAAGCGAAGGGCTAAATCCCGGCGATCAAGTTGACGCCCGCTTGCACCGACCGCAGCTTCTTGAAGCCCAGGATGCCGTGGAAGATGTTCGCGATGCGTACGAAAATGTTCTTGTAGAAATTGATGATCCCCGCGCAGAGCGACACGCAGGCGTTGACGTAGTGCATCACCACCTGGGAACAGAACTGCGCGATGCCGCCCAACTCGGCGCGCGCCTGCCGCTGGCTGCGGATTCTCCCCGAGTCGATGCCTCCAACGAAGTTGCGGAAACGAATCTCGGCCTCCTGGTTCCTGCGAAAGCGAGTTGTACCGCATATAATGGCGATCGAACCGTAACTGCTAAGTACAGCTAGGTGGGAGTTTTGGGTCATGGGTTTGTGCCAGACCATCACTTATTGATTGATTGATTGATTGATTGATTGATTGATTGATTGATTGATTGATTGATTGATTGATTGACTGATTGATTGATTGATTGATTGATTGATTGATTGATTGATTGATTGATTGATTGAGTCCTGTGCTGGCTACACCGACTTTCCTCCGGCGATTTTCCTAATCTCATCCGTAAACCTGGCCTTCTGCCACCCCCTGCGACGTTTGTCTGAGTCCGCTCTGTTACCCTTAGGGACCCTCGGTTGACATCGGGTGTAATGCCTTCGCATTACATGCCCTGTCCGTGCCCATTTCTTGATTTAGATTGCGATCTAATTATCTCGCGTTTGTTGCCTGACCCGATCTGCCATCTTCCTCTCTCTTAGCGTTATACCTATAATTTTCCTTTCAATAGCAAACTGCGCTGTCCTCGACTTAATTGTAACCCTTAGTTTCAACCTTCATTTCAAGGAAACGCATAGCGCCAACCATAAGGCATCACAATGGAAGGGCAGGAGGTAAGGTTAGTGGGGGGAGGAAGAATAATACGGAATGAAAGGAGAAGAATGCAGAGGAGCGCTACCATGCGCGCACAAGAACACTCATGCGTGTTAGTCAGAAAGACCAGCGCTGAAGTTTTTCCCAAGCCTATCTCTACTAGTAGGGACGAGCATCAGGCCGACGACGCGTGTACCAGAAAACAAACGCCGGAAAGGTTCCGGTGGTGCCGGAATTCGAACCCCGTACGAGACTAGTGCAGCGAGCTCTACAAAAGAAAATGATTGGTGCGACGCTAAGAGACAGGAAGAGAGCCGAGTGGGTCAGGGAGCACACGCGGATTAATGGTGTTCTAGTTGAAGCGCAGGAGAAATGTGCATGGGCAGGGAATTTAATGCGAAGGCAAGATAACCGACGGCCACTTCGGGTACCGGATTTTATCATAAGAGAAGGCAAGTGTAGCAGGGAGGGGCAGAGAGTCAGGTGTCCGGATGGGATTCGGAGGTCTGCCAGGGTAATGTGGCCGCGAATGGCACAGGGAGGGTTAATGGTAGGGGCATGGGACACGCTTTCGTCCTGTGGTGGGCGGTATAGTTAGGCAGACGATGATGGAGCGACACAGTTAATCTGCAACTTGACCGTCGCTGCTGTCACCATTGCGCAGCTAAGGCTCTTAATTGGGCGAGTTGGCTTACGGATGCCGACATGGTAACCAGCGCTAAAAACACACGCACACAGAAAGATCCAACGGAACACGTGTGTCCTGCCGCACCTTTCTGTGTATTCGGTGTCTCTTAGCGGACACAAGCTAAAACGCACTGAGCTGGCGTCATCATCGCCACTCACTTTGCACGCAGCCCAGCGAGTCGATCGTCCAGCTTGCTGGAGCTGCCTCTCCATGCGAACGCTTCCTCTCACACTGCCGGTCTTCTTAGCCTCGGCCAGCTCCCGCCGGATGGCGGCGCGCACGGCCGTTAGGTTCCGCTCCGCCTCCAAGCCCTCGTTTATCTGTATCTCGATCTGGCGTATCAGCGGGGCCTGCTCACGCACGACCTGTAGAAGATGCCCAAGATACTTTATCGCCCAGTGTGCGCCCACGGTACTCGATTCGTGACCGCGCGCGTACGACCGTATATCCGCACCTGCGTGCTGGTGCGTCAATTTACAGGACAAAACACTGTTGTGTCTGGAACTCATATTTTGGTTCCGCGTTGTTTCATGATTGATTTATTGATTCATTGATTGATTCATTGATTCATTGATTGATTGATTGTGATGATGATTGATTGGAGGTTGGTTGATTAACTGACTGATTATTGGTTGGTTGGTTGTTCATTGATTGGTTGATTGACTGTGACTAACTGATTTATTGACTGTGACTGACTGACTGACGGATTAACTGCGATTGATTGATTGATTGATTGATTGATTGATTGATTGATTGATTGATTGATTCGTTAAATAAACAGGCAGAAAGCACATAAGAGCTATCAGTTTACCTGCACTGCGAAGTTATTGTTTCTGTTCCTGTTGTCACGAACGCTTTCAAAACTGATGCTTGGCTGCCACTGTAAATCTGCGTCTTCTGATCCTTCATTATGCCCAACGTGGTTCGTGTTGCTCACACCTCGGGATGCTGGAAAGTAAACAAAAAATATTTTAAGTAGGCATTTCATCCGTGTGTGCTTGCTTTTTTCAGGTTCTGAACACGAAGTTTTGCTTATTTGTCCGCACTTGATCTTGGCTCTCTCTCTCTCTCTCAGTTAAGATTTTATTTTTTCAACGCACGCATTTTCCTTGGGCAGAATCCTGCTGTTGATATACCTTCCCTGTGCTATGAACACGGCCAGCGTTTCAATTTCTCCGTAGCACTTTAAGCCTTGTCCTCCATTCCTAAAATCGTAAGGAACGAATGAAACTTAAAAAGGAAAGTTATATTTTCGTGTTTTCTTTAGAGCCGTATTCTGTTTACTCTTTCTTGTTATCCTCACGGCGGCATGCTTTCTTCCGATGCTTTCATTCAGTCACCTAATGACGGTCGCCTGGTGCCACCTGATGGGTCACCTGATGCCAGTCCGCTGTGCCACCGAAAGCTGTTAATCTGGATTTGGTTTACCCTTATATCCACCCGCCGCGGTGGCTCAGTGGTCAGGGCGCTTGACTACTGATCCGGAGTTCGAACCCGACCGCGGCGGCTGCGTTTTTATGGAGGAAAAACGCTAAGGCGCCCGTGTGCTGTGCGATGTCAGTGCACGTTAAAGATCCCCAGGTAGTCGAAATTATTCCGGAGCCCTCCACTACGGCACCTCTTCTTCCTTTCTTCTTTCACTCCCTCCTTTATCCCTTCCCTTACGGCGCGGTTCAGGTGTCCAACGATATATGAGACAGATACTGCGCCATTTCCTTTCCCCCAAAACCAATTATTATTATTATTATTACCCTTATATCCCTGCATTATACCGTAGAATCTACAGTGTCATCCACAATGACTTAATTACATATAGTATAATTTATGTTAACTAATGTAGTTAATTGGATTGAATTTCAGTTAATTCGATTTAATTCGATCACATTCAGATGACCTCAGAAGTCGCAACTATGAATGGCAGTAAGGTCAAAGAGTGATTCAGGGAAAGTATTCGGCGAAAACTTTATAAACCGGCTTTAGAAGAGTAAGCAGGTGCCAGACATCGCAAGCTTCTTTATCTTGGCTTTGCTTTCTAGAGAAAAAAAAAACTGCCGCTAATCTCGTAGACAGAACTCGAACTAAACATGCATTAGCCAGTAAGTAAACATTGCGCGGATTCACTTCGTTGTGTTTATCTGATTGCAACCGGGAGTTTAGAACTTGGGAATTTCGCGCGAACTCCGCGATCTCCTCCGCGAAACGCACGCTTGCGGTTGTGGGCTTAAGGCTAACCTATTTTCCAGTGTATTTGGTGGAATCTCCAAACATGGTGTAGATTTAAATCAAATGAGTGAGGGCGTTACCTGAGCTCAGCAAAGCGTGTAATTACTGTCCCGACTGAAATTTACTCCAATTTGGGGGATTCCCCTAAATGCATTGTATTAATACTGTTCCCCCATCGAGTTGTTGATCAATTCAGTTTCGTCTCGTCATTTGCTAGCCGACCTGCTTAACTTGGTTGGTAGAGCACCTGCCCAAGACAGGTAATGATACTGGGTTCAACCCCCGGTCCATACAAGTTTTTCTTCAAACTGCGAAGCTCCTGAGAAAGCTGTACAGCTCTCCTTTATAGCCGTATGCCAGCGCCCAGGTGGAAGCCAATAAGAAATTACTGTCTTACTTTAACTTTTTTCACTGCCATCAATGCGGAAGCTTTGAGCTATGCTTCATGGGGATCTAGAACGCTATTCATAATAATAATCGTCGACAGCTTGCCCCAGTTTTTAATCCCGAACAGATTTAAAGGCTACTCCACGATGTTGTTGTCGCCGAATTTCAGAGACAAAATTTTCAAAGCTTGTCCGCACTTTGAGCACTCGTAAGAAGGGCAAAGGCTGCATTCAGGACAGCATAACTGCATCTTCGTAAAGTTCAGTCTTATCACAACTGAACAATGCGACATTAAAGTCGCTAATTTTAGTTGTCTTGCGGATCTCAGTTTCTGAGGCTTTCCTGGCCCTGCAAAGTCCTGAAGTGTTGACGACTGCAGTTCTCGCAACTCGTTCGTATCGATTTTTGCCCACAGTAGTAGTAAGTGGTTTTTTTCTTTAAAAATAATAAAAAGGAAGGAAAAGATTTTTGCTAGTCCCGGCATCTGCCATCGATACTGAAGCACCTGAGCTGAGGCAGCGAAAATAAAGGACAGCAGGCAGAATGGAAAAATGAAATGAAAGAGGTGAGTGGTCAAAAAGAGAGGATAGGGGCAGAGGTAATATACACAAACTATTTACACAATAAGAAATGTGTACCGGTTGTGCGCGTGATTAGTTCATGATGGAGCAATAAAAACACACGCGCACAGCACTATGTTGACAGGCAGTAGCAGCATTCTCAAATGAGCAATACCTGACAAAGTTTCGTGCATCTCGCTACTTGCAGTCCAGGGTCACACAGCCGAACACCCTCATCGTATAGACCTGACTGTTCCTATACCTTTTTCGCCCCGAACCTCCTGCCGAAGTTACCCCTGCAATTACGTCAACGTTGAACGTCATATTTTCACTTGCTCCACAGACTGTCATTCTCCATGCACACTATACCTCAACCCTTCTGCTCCCCAGTGGGGGGCATGGCTGTCCTCGGCTGCTCACGTCGAACATTCGGCAGTTGTCTGTTTGGCGGAAGAGCACACATAATGTCGACCTCTAATAAAATTAATGTGGACACATGAGGTACGTCTTGAGAGTATAATGCGATAACGTTAATGTGTTAATGCCCGTATATGCGGAATTGGTCATTCTCTACATTCACAGAACCCTGGGAGTCCTCACAGCACACCTGGCTCACTGGTGCAGCGGTTAAGGGATGCGCCACTACCCTGCGATGGCAGGTACTGCCACTGGTGGGGCTTGTGAGACCCAGGTTGCTCTCCCCCCGAGCAACCTCTCCCAACCAACCATTAATTTAACGGCCACATTCCCCAGTGGCCAGTTTGCTCACAATCCAGGCGGCAAATAGTGTTGACGCTATAGGGATTATGGGACCTACGTGGCCCGACTATGTTGCTTCTCCGGCGACATTTCGCTCACAACGCTGACGGCTCCGGATTTGCTGCAGGACAAGAGCTACTTCTCTCTCTCTCTCTCTCTCTCTCTCTCTCTCTCTCTCTCTCTCTCTCTCTCTCTCTCTCTCTCTCGCTCGCTCGCTCGCTGGCTCTCAGCAGTAGGCGAGAAAAGTCGCTGCCTCATGATTGCAGCTTTCGCCCTATAGCAAGAAGTGAGATTTCTAGGGTTTGTACTGAGCGGACTAGCACGTGGTTCCCCAGCGTGTGTATGAACAAACTGCGTTCACTAGAATCTTGTGGCACCAAAACTACACTCCGTATTACTAATCGTCGCTGTAGAAAATTAACTACTAGCGCGCGATGATGGCTTCCCGAAGTAAGTAGTTGATTGGTGAGGGCAGCATGAAGGACGCTGGGGCCCCACGCTCGTAGCGCCTACTCCACTGCAAGGAGTTGCGAAATAGCGTATATCAAGCAGTATAAATCCAGAAATACTGAGCTCTGCATTCAGCCGCCAATTAACGAACCAAGAAGCCACTTTCTTCAGCGAACTGTAGGTAGGTGTGGTAAACATTCATGGTTTAAAGCCCCGAAGGGACACATCAGCTATGAAGGACGTCGCAGTGCAAGGCTCCTTAATAGTTGAAACCACCCGGGGTCCTTTAAAGTGCGCTGACCCCGCATAGTACAGGCAATTTAGCATTTCGCCTCCATAAAAACGAGGCCGCAGCGGCCGGGTTCGATCTCATGACCTTATGTTCAGCAGCTGTACGCCATAGCCACTGAGCCACGTCGGCGGGTACACAAAAATGGAATGGTAACTTATTCCCAACACAAGTATGTAAAACATATCCATGTTTCGTTCATTTATTTCCAGATTACCTAGGAGCCACGAACTGATAGTTGTCAATCTTCTCTCAAACGGTACACTCGAATGAAAAAAATTGAAGACGCGGAAATGGGAACGACAGCAAGCCATCATACTGCACAGCATTTTGCCTACCCCACACTTGGCGGTCGTATAGTTGTAGTTCCAGGAAAGTGACGCTGTCAGAACCGGCGCCACTTTGCGTCAAATGAAAGGTGGAGACGTGACGTTATATAGTTATGACTATAAAAGCCTTAGGAGTTAAAAAGAAACCTTTAAAGCACCAAACAACATGATGACTTAAACGATGTGGAAATAAGGATACACGTGGTTATCGACTACTGTTCAAATTATAAATGAAATGCATAGAGGATTTTGAGGCTCCGAGAAACTTGGACATTTACTCCTGTAAAACGCGAGGCTATCGATAAAAGCATTGACAATAAGCAAAACCTACACCTGCTAGTGTGCAACCGCACCTGCATACCTGCATTGCGTAGTATTTTCTTGGCGAACAACAAAGGCAGGAGCGTTGCTTCGGTCAGGCAGAAGAGAGGCAACAGGAGTATCGACGACGAGAAGACCGCCGGCAAACGCATGCTCTTCCGTGGCACAGCACAGATGCCAATTTCGGTGTTAAGCTTATTGTCCGTACAACCCCAACTCGTCCAGCTCCTATATTGCAGCCACGGGTTACTCTTTGAGCTTTCTCTATCAGCCGCGACAACCAGTGCGCTCAGACTTACGAGCGCTAAACGTAACAAGAGCGATAACGGTAGTCTGCAGCATGCAGCGGATGAAGTCTATCTGGAAACCCAATCATAAACGAGAACTGCGGATTTCCCTCGCCACCTTCTCTGTAGAGATGGACAGGCGCAACTACCACTGGAGGCATATAGGCAACGACTGCTTCTCGCAATCTTCTCTCTACCGTCGGCCCATTCTCCCCTTTCCGTTCGAGCTATGCGGTCAATTTGCCGCAAGCGGGAACTAAATTTTCTTGCCCACGATGCGGACTCCAAAAGACTCCTGACGCTTCCGCGAGGCCTCTGAGAAACGGTGACATAGATTGACTGGGGAACAAAATAATAACGTGCTCGGTTTGTCGCCCACTGGCGAACAGCTCCTGTTGCCAACGGTACGAATAGATTGTGTGCTGGACAAAAGGGAATTGGCTCGACAAGTATTCGGCCTGTCTTGTATAGGATGTCGCAATCGGTTATTTACAAGCAAGTCGTGACTCCTTCGTTATGGAACGCTTCCGGACAGCAGGTGTAGCACACCATGTTCCCAGGAACGGGACCGCTGGACAGACGCGGCCTGGGCTACATTTTGTCAAGCGCTCAGCTCATGCGCGAAAACAGCAAGCAAAAAATAGAAAGCTCGTTGTTTTGTCATGGACTTTTACGCGTGTCGATGAGACGGGACTTACTGTGACATTTGAGTGGGGAGTGAAAACTGCATTGCGACTTGAGAATCGTTGCTTTTTGGAGGCTCTCTCCAAGTGTATTCGTAACCTATAAACGCGAGCCGATGACCGCCGCGGTGTCTCAGTGGCTATAGCGCTCGTCTACTGATCCGAAATACGCGGGTTCGATCCCAGCCGCGGCGGTCGAATTTCAGTGGAGGCGAAATTCTAGAGGACCGTGTACTGTGCAATGTCGGTGCACGTTAAAAAAGCCCCGGTGGTCGAAATTTCCGGAGCTCTTCACTACGGCGTCCCTCATAGCCTGAGTCGCTTTGGGACGTTAAACCCCCACGAACCATAAACCAAGCCAAAGCAAGCCGAAACTAAAGCCAGTGGCCGTTGGCGGTTCAGCGAAGATAACTCAGCTATTAAGTACTGGCAGCGCGAATTGCGAAGAGTTGTGCGCACATATCAGGCATCAAGCACCTACATGCACTGAATTCTCTGTGCGTTGATACGTTCTTCTGGCGATAACACCCTCCGTCGCGTGAAACGTATTGCTGATTTCTTGTTCATCATGACGCGCCACGGCAGAGCGCTGGGTCGCTCTTTCCTGCCCGGCTGCCCAGATGGAATAAAGGCCTTCCTGACAACCTTCGGTGTCGCCGCTTGCACGACGATCGTCGAATTGCCCAGAAACGTACCACCGTGTACTGTGCGATGTCAGTGCACCCCAAATGGTCGAAATTTCCGAAGCCCTTCACAACGGCGTCCCTCAGAGCCTGAATCGCTGAACCAAAGCAAGCCGAAACTAAAGCCAGAGGCCGTTGGCGGTTCAGCAAAGATAATTTAGCTGTTCTGACAACGCGAATCGAAAACAGTTGTGCGTACACATATCAGGTCGCAAACATATCTATGCACTAAAATCTCTGTGCATGGAGTTCTTCGTAGGCCTGATAATTGTAGCCGCTTGCTCGCCTTCTTCAGTGCACTTCAGAAATTCCGCTGGTATCAAATGGCAGACCCCTAGCTCAGTCTCGTCCATTGCAGATCTGGAATATCGCGGCGGGCCAAGAATCGTCGCGCGCGGTGTAGAAATCTCGAGTTGCACTTGCAACGCGCTATGCCGCAGACAATAGGTCGCTTTGATGCTGACTCTCCTACGGCTGCTATCTGAAGCAAAATAACTGTACGCAGTCTGCATTTTTCTAATGCTCTAGATCTCAACATTCCTTCTACTGCTCTACAGGTAGACCACAGTCGTGACCTTCCGTAGGCCCTCCACGTTCCTAACTACCTCGTAGAACCTAACACCTCCTCTGGTGCTCCCGAAAAGTGCAGCCTGAGTACAATTATAAAGAAAGCAGTGGCGTATGTTTGCACTAAGCTCCGTTCCTTCATCTCCGACAAAGCCGAACATTTAAAACACTGCCGAGAGCGTAGGACGGTAGAGTTCAAGGTTTCAAGGAAGGTGGACTCGCTGCTGCAGCAAGAGACAGCGATACTCAGCGCTGTGCTGAAATCATCTGGGTTTGCACATAAATCGAAGATAAACGGAAGTGGAGTATTTTATTAAGAAGCGTAAAGGATTGGGCAAGTTGGTCAGACATGCTTAACGGAATAATGGCGCAGATCAAGTGACAGGACAGCAGGAGAGCACAAACACACACAAGCATCAACTTACAACTTTATTGTTTGGCTGCCAATATGCCGAATTTATACCAAGCAACACGCCCAAACTGGGAACAATAATCAAACAGTGACGCACATGGACGCGATGTGCGAAGCGGCAAATCATGATATCGCACAAGGCAAACAACATGACGAGTGCACTAAGCTCTACCGCAGCACGTGGAACATCCCTGTCTCAGATGACTAACAAAAAACAAGAGGTAAAAGACGGGACGACAGAAGCTAAAACCTAAACTAATCACGAACATATCAGATAGATTTCCCTGGTTTTGTGACGTGGCCTTCCGTCATAATTTTTTCTTCGGTGATATTTTCGTGATTAGCTTAGGTTTTAGCTTGCGTCGTCCCGTCTTTTACCTCTTGTTTTTTTCCAGTTAGTCATCTGAGACAGCGATGTTCCACGTGCTGCGGTAGAGCTTAGTGCACTCGTCATGTTGTTTGCCCTGTGGGATATCATGATTTGC
This sequence comes from Amblyomma americanum, assembly GCA_030143305.2. Lineage (NCBI taxonomy): Eukaryota > Metazoa > Arthropoda > Arachnida > Ixodida > Ixodidae > Amblyomma > Amblyomma americanum. Next base: position 11,785 of record JARKHS020009094.1, on the reverse strand, counting down.
CGCTTCGCACATCGCGTCCATGTGCGTCACTCTTTGATTATTGTTCCCAGTTTGGGCGTGTTGCTTGGTATAAATTCGGCACATTGGCAGCCAAACAATAAAGTTGTAAGTTGGCGCTTGTGCGTGTTTGTGCTCTCCTGCTGTCCTGTCACTTGATCTGCGCCATTATCCCGTTAAAGTATTTTATTCTGCGACAGCAAAAAGGAAATCGGATCTCCAGAATTCAGAAATCAGAATGGCTTCAGCTTGTCCGGCTCCACCGAAGGCTTCTTGCCACGCAGCTCAGCGCCGCTGGGGACCCATCCACAACTGCAAGGCGGCTCCGAGAGTTCACCGTCCTTGTCGATCAAACCACCGAGCACATCTGGCGACTTCAACTTCGGCAGCTCCGGCGAGCCCTCCCTGAGAAGCGCTGAGTGTCTCTTAGTACTGTCCATGACCTTGAACAAATCCGCTTGCCTCAGGATGTACAAAAGGTGCTCGCACTGGGACCAAAGTTAGCGGTCCTAGAGAAGAGGTCAGCCCCGGAGCATGTGTCCTTGGTCAGACGGGTGGCCCGGTGTGCCTCCGCAGAGGTGTCCCTGCGCTGTGTGTCGGACGGCATGGACGCGTTGCATTACTGCAAACAGCCTGTCCCGAAGGTACCTGTCAAGCGCGTTTTGTCCTTTTTGAAAGAACGCGCACTTTGTGTTCTACCCGCTGACAAGGAAGGGGGCTTTGCTGTGCTGTCTCGCGGGTTTTTTAAGGTCAAAGCCTTAGAAGCAGTTTCGAATGCCTTTAATCTCTGCAAGAACTTAGCTATGTCAAGGGTCATCGCTCGTGTGTTCCATGTGTCTTCCTTGTGTCCTCGTCTTTATTTGCGCTGTACATTTCCATCACGAATCACCAACATGCCCAGACTGCCACCTTAATGAATACAAAGCTGGATTTGAGGACAGAGCCCCTTTTAAAGAAGTATTGTAGTCTTGTAGGCGGGTATTCAAGCACCTTCCTGGTCGTCCTATACAGCTCTTCCCGCTGGTGAAAAGCACCTCATACACGAGTTCTTCAGCACAAGACACTAACCTCAAGTCGTGCTTTATCTGGCACCTTTTTGTTTTTCCTCTTTTCCTATCCACTTCCCTGGCGCTTCTATCAACGGCAGCGAAATTATGCCCGACTTTTTATCAGTTGCAGAAAAGAGTATATCTCCGCCATATCTGCTGCCTACTTGCTTCAAACGGTGGGACATTTGGTGAATGTACGGCTAATTTCTTTTTCTTATTATTTTTTAGAAGGCTCCGGTTGTTGCCTACCATGTGATTTGACCTTTTTTAGTACCTTACTGCATGCAAGTACTATGACATCATCCGGAAACCCTGCTGTCCTTAGCCTCTGAACCTGCTGATTAAAACTTGTACTGATAGCATGCACGCATGATTTGGAAATGGCAGCACGTGTAGGCAAGAAACTGCAATGCCACATTTTACCATTTTTGAATGCGCTGAATTGAAACTGAGCAAGGGTTTTCAGATCTCTGTAAAAAATACCAGCACACATGATCCGGCTTTTGCACCAATCTTACATCCAAAAATTGTAGCTCATTCCAACGCATTTTGCTGCTAGGTGACCACGTCGACCGCAGTGATAACAACGAGCATTACTCCAAAGGCAGGCATTACTGTTGTGCTTTATGCTGCCACAGCGCCCACATTCGGCCAGTACCTCTTTCGTTGAGGTTTCACTGGTGAAAGTTAAACTGTGTCGCTATCGACAAAATCCTATAAAACGTCATCGACCTGCCTGTTGAAGTAATCGGGCTCAACAAAAACAAGATAATCATAGATATCTAGATAATAGATCATAGATAATCATAGATATGCCACCTAGTGTTGCCAGGTGGCGCAAGCTGTCCGCGAAGACGATGAGGTTGCGATCGTGCTATCGCGGATCGGCCGCCATTACCGTCTCCTCTTGCCGACTCCAGCTGTTGAAGCGTCTCTCCGTGAGAACTCCGTGACAATTTGGTGGAGCCTGCTGGGTACGAGTATCCCATGCAAGAAACCCCTCCAGGGAGCCGTGCCGCCAGCCCTGCGCCGATTGACACCCCGGTACACCGCTTCAGCCGGAGGCTGCAGGGACTTTCACCGGAGCTTGGACCACTCGCGACAGTCATGATACCAGCCACCGGTATTCTCACGCAAGCTGCCGGTGCTACACCTGCCCACTATACCTTGCAGACCCCGCGGGTTCCCAAGGCCTTCCACGGGGACCTTTTCGAAGACGTGGAGGACTGGTTCCTTCACTTCGAGCGTGTGGCTGCTTATAACCAGTGGGACGACGCCGCGAAACTAAGAAACGTCTACTTTAGCCTAGAGGATGGCGCCCGCACGTGGTTTGAGAACCGTGAGGAAGTTCTAACTTCCTGGCGAGAGTTTCGCCGTCGCCTGCTGGAGGCCTACACCAGCGCGGATCGCCGCGAAAGAGCGGAGCGGGCAATCCAGTCCCGCGTCCAGCTACCGAACGAAAGCGTACAAATGTACGTCGAGGACATGACGCGGCTCTTCAGGAGAGCTGATCCTGCCATGCCTGAAGAGAAGAAACTTCGGCACTTAATGAGAGGCGTCAAAGAGCAGCTGTTCGCAGGCCTCGTGCGCAGCCCACCATCTACAGTTGCTGCATTTCTTTCGGAAGCCACAACGATGGAGAAGGTCCTGCAACAGCGTTGCGCCAGTTACGACCGGCCCGTGCATGCTGCTGCAGTCACATCATCGTTTGCCACCATCGGACAGCATCCTGATGATTTGCGGGAACTTATTCGCACAATCGTGCGTGAGGAGCTTCACAAATTTTGTAGCCCGTCGCAGCCTGCGCTCGGTTCCATCTCCGCTCTTGTACGAGAGGAGGTGCAACAGGCGTTCCGGGGCCCTGTTCCTGCGGTCGACGTACCACCTCTGCCTGGGGACTACCACCGTCCGACGTACGCCGAAGTTGCAAGGCGTCCGGCTCCCGCTTCGCCGCCACCAATTCACGCCACGCCTCAAGCCCCGCGGCCCTCTGTGCAACCGGTGCAGTACTTCGAGGATCGTCGAGCACCCCTCCGAAAGGCCGACGTTTGGCGTACACCTAACCGACGACCGCTCTGTTTTCACTGCGGAGAGCCAGGTCATCTTTATCGAAATTGTTATTACCGACGCATCGGCATCCAAGGCTTCCGCACCGACTCACCGAGACCCCGTCAAGGTGAACGACCCCCTGAAATTGAAGAATTCCTTGCGGACCAGCGCAATCCATCCCGAGTGCAGCGGCAGTCGCGCTCACCCTCACCGAGGCGCTCTTCCCCGACACCTCCCGGCTTCTCGCGAGCGGCACCGGGCCGATCGCCAAGTCCTCGTCGGGAAAACTGAAACCAGCGACCTTCGGGGGCGAGGTCGCTGGGGGGCGCTGTGCTGAAGACCTCCCGTCGTCGCCGCTACAATCCGACAAAAACCCGCCGACGCCATCACCAGAGTTAAAAAACCGCGTTTCTTTAGAAATACCCGTTCTTATCGATGGTCGCAGAGTAAGCGCATTAGTTGATACCGGGGCCGATTATTCGATCTTAAGTGGACAACTGGCGACCATTCTGAAAAAAGTGATTACCCCTTGGCCTGGCGCGCACCTTCGAACTGCCGGCGGTCATCTGGTTACGCCCAAGGGTATGTGCACTGCTCGCGTTCAGATCAGCAAGTCCACGTTCGTCGTCAGCTGCATCGTCCTGGGCGAGTGTTCTCGGGACCTAATCCTCGGCATCGACTTTCTGCGGGAGTATGGAGCAATTATCGATCTGCGCAACCGAATCGTCATGTTTTCCACAGAGCAAGCCGCCGAACTCGACAACTCCTGCCAACGCAGTGCCGCACTTCGCGTTTTCGCCGACAGCGTCACACTTCCGCCCCGTAGCAGTGTTTTGATTGAAGTCGCCTGTGCTGAGTTGCACGACGCTGAAGCAGTCGCCGAGGCTAATCATTCGCTCCTCCTGACTCAAGGCATCTGCGCCGCTCGAAGCTTACTAACAATTCGCGCTGGCCGGTCTGCGATCCTTGTTACAAATTTTTCTCCAGAGCACCGGCACCTTTTCTCTGGAACTGCGATCGCTACCGCTGAAGCTGTTGTGGATGTTCCGATCTGCTTTGCGTTCGCGGCAGCGGCCCCTGACGACCAATCATCGCGCGCCACTGACGACCAATCTGTTCCGAATGTCGACATCAACTGCAACCTCCCCGAAGGAAAGCGCCTGGCCTTAGAGCACTTGCTATTGGAGTATAAACAGTGTTTCGCTTCTTCGTCGAAAGTTCGTCAAACGCCCCTAACGCAACACCGGATCATTACGTATGACGACGCTCGCCCTATCCGCCAGCAGCCTTATCGTGTTTCCGCCAAAGAACGGGAAGTAATCCAAAAGCAAGTTCAGGAGATGATTGACGACGGTGTAGTTCAACCTTCCCAAAGCCCGTGGTCTTCGCCTGTTGTCCTTGTTAAAAAGAAGGATGGAACACTTCGATTCTGCGTGGACTACCGTAAATTAAACAATGTGACTAAAAAGGACGTCTACCCGTTGCCCCGCATTGATGACTCACTGGACAGATTACGGCGTGCTAAGTACTTTTCATCCATTGACCTGAAGAGCGGTTATTGGCAAATTGAAGTGGACGAACGGGACCGCGAAAAAACTGCCTTCGTTACACCAGATGGCCTCTATGAATTCAAAGTGCTGCCTTTTGGCTTGTGCTCTGCGCCAGCGACGTTTCAACGGATGATGGACACTGTCCTCACCGGCCTCAAGTGGCAAAGTTGTCTTGTATACCTGGACGACGTTGTCGTTTTTTCAGAAACTTTTGAACAGCATCTCGTGCGCCTGCGAACTGTCCTCAGAGCCCTCCATTCCGCTGACCTTACGCTGAAGCCCCAGAAGTGCCACTTCGGTTACACAGAGCTCAAGTTCCTCGGTCACGTTGTGAGCGCCGACGGAGTTCGACCCGACCCCGACAAGACAGCCGCCGTCGCCAATTTTCCTACTCCGACTGACAAGAAAGCTGTCCAGCGTTTTCTGGGTCTCTGTGCATATTACCGACGGTTTATTGCGGACTTCTCAAAGATTGCAGAGCCGTTGACGCGCCTCACCAGGAGCAACACCTCCTTCGTTTGGACAATAGACCAAGAGACGGCTTTCTCTTCGCTCCGCCAACGCCTTCAGACATCTCCCGTTCTTGCACACTTCGACGAAGAGGCCGACACCGAGATCCACACCGACGCCAGCAATATCGGTCTTGGAGCTGTCCTTGTCCAACACCAAGAGGGCATTGAGAGAGTTATAGCCTATGCTAGCCGTACTCTCTCCCGCGCCGAACGCAATTACTCTACGTCAGAGAAGGAATGCCTTGCTGTCGTGTGGGCCACCATGAAATTTCGCCCTTACCTTTACGGCCGCGCATTCAAAGTCGTAACCGACCACCACTGCCTATGCTGGCTGGCTAATTTGCGAGACCCGTCTGGACGATTGGCCCGCTGGAGTTTACGGCTCCAAGAATTCGACATTACCATCGTATATAAGTCGGGCCGTAAACACGAAGACGCCGACACGCTGTCGCGTGCACCACTCGACTCTTCCGGTCCCGAAATCGACGACGACAGCGGTTTCCTCGGTATACTTAATGCATCGGACATAATAGCCCGGCAGCGGGCTGACACGGACCTCCGACCGCTGATTGACAACCTTGAAGGTCACGCCATGCCTCTACCACGACACTTCGCTCGACGTCTCGGCTCTTTCTGTTTGCGCGAAGGTATCTTATACAAGAACTCGAGAGGCCAAGAAAGAGCTTACCTTCTGGTACTTCCGGCCGATCTTCGCGCCGACATTTTATTGGCATGCCACGACGAGCCCACTTCAGGCCATCTGGGTTTTTCCCGGACGCTCGCCAGGATACGCAACATGTACTACTGGCCCGGACTCTCGGACGATGTCCAAAGGTACGTAAAAAGCTGCCGTGAATGCCAGCGCCGGAAGACGCCACCGCTTAAGCCGGCGGGTTTTCTCAAGCCCGTTACTACACCCCGCTCTCCGTTCGATCAAATAGGAATGGACCTTCTCGGTCCTTTTCCGTTGTCACTCTCAGGAAACAAGTGGATCATAGTCGCTACTGACTATTTGACTCGCTACGCCGAGACCAAGGCGATACCCTGTGCCACAGCTTCAGAGGTCGCCGACTTTTTCATGCAAAACATCGTCTTGCGGCACGGAGCCCCTTCGTGCGTTATTACCGACAGAGGCACAGCGTTTACAGCGCAGCTAATCGACCATATATTTACGTTGAGCTGCACTAGCCATCGCAAGACCACAGCTTATCATCCGCAGAGCAATGGGCTAACCGAACGCTTAAACAAGACCATTGCGGACATGCTGTCAATGTACGTAGACGTTCAGCACAAAACTTGGGATGAGGTGCTACCGTACGTCACATTTGCGTACAACACGGCCCTCCAGGAGACTACACGCTTTACTCCCTTTCGTCTTGTATATGGACGTGAAGTCCAGAGCATGCTTGACGCGATGCTACCATGCCTCGATGACGACCAACTCGCACCCGATGTTCATGAAATTGCCCAACGCGCTGAAGAAGCCCGTCAGCTTGCCCGCGTACACATCGGCCAGCAGCAGGGCACTGATGCGCGCCGTTACAACCTTCGACACCGACAGGTCGACTACAATCCCGGTGAACAAGTTTGGGTGTGGACACCTGTCCGCCGCCAGGGCTTGTCCGAGAAACTACTCTGCCGGTACTTTGGCCCCTATAAAGTGCTACGGCGTATCAGTGATGTTACCTATGAAGTGGTTCCCGACGGTGCCGCGCAACCGAGACGTCGACAGCCCAACAGCTCTGACATTGTGCACGTTGTGCGGCTTAAGCCGTACTATGCCCGATAACGGCTTAGCGGCCCTCCGTTGTGACTCTGTGTGTGCTCCGTTTTCCTCGCGTTCTTCTCTGTTTCCCTTCTGAACCTTAGCGCGCCTACGCTGCTGGCGGCACCACTGCGATGCCCTTCTTTTTCGGAGGGGGGAATAATGCCACCTAGTGTTGCCAGGTGGCGCAAGCTGTCCGCGAAGACGATGAGGTTGCGATCGTGCTATCGCGGATCGGCCGCCATTACCGTCTCCTCTTGCCGACTCCAGCTGTTGAAGCGTCTCTCCGTGAGAACTCCGTGACAATATATCTCGATATGCGTTTTGTACGGACCCCCAAATTAGTTTTCAATAGCTTTATCTACACAACTGAGAAAGATGTATTACTTAGCACCGGAGCCACTTTTGAACTAATGCATGCCCCCTTTTTTCGAGTGTACAATTTTCCTTCCCTTCTAGCATTAGTGGACTTAATATAAAATGACAAAAAAAAGCTCCAGAAATGCCACAAAGATTCCGCATTTTTAAATGAATTCTTTTCATCGTTGTCATCTTTTATACATTTCCTAACACATCGCAGAAGGCTGTGCGGAAATGAGTAAAATGAATCCTGAACATCCAAACTGGATGCCGCACATGCCCGGAGTATGACACTTCAATAGGTCAACCACAGGTAAAGAATTGGACACAAGAAACGGGTCAACAGTCGTTAGTGTACCAAGGTTTTTCTGTAAAAAACTTGAAACTTCATATTGCCGTGTGGCTCGGTCCGTAACGGTACAGCCGAATGAAACATCAGGCTCATGGGTTTTACAAGATAACAAAAAAAAATCCTCCAGACAGTTTCCTTTTACATTTTTAACAGAACATTGAAGAGTATATTTTTTTTTTCTTGCAAAGCCCACCCAGCGGATAGAGCGTCTTTTAGGGTATGTCTGGCTTCACACAAACCATTTATCGTGGTATTTTACAAAGACTGCTTTGAATGACGTAGTATAGTTTGTCGCACTCTTCTTCAAAGAACTCACCAATTGTTCACAAACAGCCATCTTCATGAGCACTCTGTGAAACGAGAAAAATATTTCTGAAGGATTTGTTTACATGCGTTTCTAGGTGCACGCTCCCGCTCCGTACACGCAACCGGGAGTCACTCCCTTGTGTAGGTGTTTTAAATATACATCGCCTTCAAAGTGACGCTACAAACTTTAAAGGTCTGTTTTAGAATGAATTTGGTTGCTCTGCACGAAGGGACGACATCGCAGGTGCACTGCGAAATCAGAAAACTGCTTTGATAACTTTTGGTTCCATGTAGTCCTATGGGCACTAAGCCTACTTTACATCCAAACTTCCAAGTAGGAATTGGCTGCCGAAAACCCCCGGCTTGTTTGACTTTGCCCCAAGTTTCGGTTTCGTTTCTCTGACTAACGCAGCTTATTTGCTTGTGGCATCAACATTTTATGTCTTATTATTAACTTTAGGCCTGTTATTGACTGCCATAATCACTATATTTAGTAAGCGCACGCAGAATTTCGAGTTCGGCCAGTCTATCTTTTTATTTTTTCTCTTTCTTTTGTGACAACCAAACTAAGCCAAGCCTAATACGATCCTTGTCCATTAGTAGACACCCTACCATTGGCTTGTCAGAGCGCGCCTATCGTGCCTAGATTATATACGGGCTAGTGCGCCGAGCGCCCGCGCTCTGCAATGGAGATGGTGGCGCCGTTTGCATTGAAAGCCCACTGATGGCGACAGAGGGCGCTGCTTGTCGGGAGGGTGCTGCCGCAGCAGACGACGCCGTTTTCCTCGGTTCGGAAGGCAGCAACCTGGTCTTGTGCGCGCGTGATTAACCTGTTTGTGCGTGTATTTTTTGTTGAGCGATGTGTAGTGTTTGTTGTCCTGTGTGGCTGCTCGCACATGCAAGTCATCGCGTCCGTTCCTGCCTGTAGTTCTGTGTAAATTCGTCGGTTTTGTGTGCGCGTGTTCTGTGCGCGCGCGTGTATCCATTTTGCGCATTTTAGTTGTTTTAGTAAAATTATCGACAGAGCTCCCCGATCGCTGTTTTCACGTGCCCATCACTAAATGGGCTAGATGTCACGGCACAAAAAAGATGTCAAAACCAAAGCGACCATGCAAGACTTGGCAGCTACAGGGCTCTGAGCGCCTGGCCAGGCCTATATTTGTACATATATGCTCGATGCAGTTAAGAGCTCATCGCAACACCGCGTCTTTAGGCATTTTAGGCACGTAATTAACTTGGGCTGTTGGCAGTAAAAAACTATTCATCTGTCCTTTGTGCGAGTTTATAGCATTCCTGATTCAAGGGGAGCCAATTGGTTAGCTGTGAGTTGAAATTATATGCAAGCGTGCCCGAAGTAGTGATGCGCAGGTGACTCACCAGCGAGCTTCCCCAGGATAAACCGCGTCTGAAACCCGACACGATATTCACGCATTATCTAAAACACATTGTGCTTAAAATGTTAGCAAAGAGCAAAACTATAAATCTGTGCGAGCAAGGAGCCTCCAGCAAAGCGTCACTGCTATAGGCGTGCTGTGTCGGAAGCCTCCGAGTTGTGCTACCATTGAGAGTGCCAAATCGGTGAGCGTGGAAGGACCCGGTGCCGACAACGGTGCTCTACTAGTTGAAAAATGCACCACACGCTGTGGTTCTCAAGAAGCAAGCGGTGAATTGGTGAATTGTGTATACGTCTAGCTGCCGACCACCATGAAGCGAGAGTGCACCGGTTCTACTCTACAACGTCTCTATTCCAGTTAGATGGTTGGAAGTGTTACCTGTGTCAGTGGATTAATTAGCTTACGCCTGTTAAGCTGAAGAAAACAACTTTGTCTGATGGGCAATCAGCGTACCCGCGCGCGCGCGGTGTACCTTGAGGGGAAGAGAGGAGTCAAAACATATACCATCACAATGAATTAACTTGCAAAGAGGCCGAATCCTTGATCAAGGAGGTTTCCTTCACATATCTTAGTGGTGGATGCGGCGTATATAAAGCCGGCCTCAGGGAGGCACTCTTCCAACAAAGGCAAGTTTTTTTTGCTGAAGAAGAGTCCTGCAGGGCTTTCTGTAAGTACCAAAGGATTGTGGCTCAAAACCAAGCACGCACAGCATGTAAATAAAAGCCCATAAAATTAACTGACGCGTTTCACCTCGCTTCGTTAGGGAAAACAGTTACCGAAAGAGTACTTTTGTAATCGCGTCTAGAAAACAAGTTTCCTGTTTCCTCCGTAAGCACCGGATGGTCGAACCTTGAAGATGTGCTGAACTTCATAGAAGCTTGCTCGCAAGCGACAAGCACTAAATGTGAAGCTTCTAGTCAGAGGCTCAAAAGAGACACTGAAGCCTGCAATCAGCTGCCTCCATGGCAGCTGTGGTCGCTTACGGCTTAACGAAAGCAAATACACAGCGCTCCTTTACCTTTACCTCGCATTACGAGAGGCGAGGGCAGCGCGACCCGCACCCTCCCGACTCGCAGCGCTCCACGCGGCGGCCGTCGGCATTCATCGCTCGCGGTGCCACCAGGAAGGCCCCGGGTCTGGCTCACTAGGCATTATAGCGCCAAATAGCGCCTAGGCCGCCTAGGCGCTTGGCAGTTATGCGGGCGCGCGAAGTTGAGTTGAGGTTGTGTGATTTGTTTTCGAGTTGAGGGCAATTTGGCGGCATTGCCATTGCAGGTGCGTTGAGCCAACTTGTCTGTAAGTACCGCTGATGCGGCTGCATGCGATCTTTTTCGTATTCTTAGCAAGCTTAATGCACGTTTTTGGAACTGTGCTGAACCGGCCCGAAACATACTTTCAGCTCGCGGGAATGAATGGCGAATGGTTAGCGTGGCGAATTTGAAGCGCATTACTACGGCATTTTGTCGTAGTTTTTTCTCCCATTTTATTGCACTGTTTCGCGCCTCAGCGGTGTAAAATTAAGACTAGACGGTGGGCCCTTTAGCACTCGCTTAGTAATGCCTTGCCGTTTCCCGCCATCAGCTGAGTTGTGTACTGTGTCTTCCCGTCAGTTTCCTTTATTGCGCGCGTATATATAATATGTCTTGGTGCCTTTTGCACTTTTGAGTACACGGCGCCTCACTTAGTACTTGCTTATGTTGCACGTTCCAGCCAGCATAAAAATGCTCAATTTTTTCTCCTATTTTTTAATCGCCCTGGTGTTTAATTTGAACGCAGGCAATACAACGCGGCCCCAGCAATGTCAAAGAGAACGAAGGACCCTGACAACGATGAAATTCTTTCACCTACCAGCAAACGCAAGTCAAAACATGAGGCCGCGTATGAGGTAAGACTTCGAAGTTTCTATGCGAACTGAGCAAGCAGCATGATAACAACCGCAGATCGTCTTAATGCTTCCATTTGCAGTCCAACGTGCAAGTCGTAAGGCTGCAGTGTTTTTTTTTTTTTGGTCGTCCTCGTAATAGGCACTTGTTTCCTTTAAACACTGTTTTCGTCCTGCGCTTACTTTATATTGCATTCACTACACAGGTGCTGCAGGGGCCCTGGGGATGTCCTTTGATTCCCAGGATTGTTTCGGCAAGTTGGATGAGAGGAGAATGTCATCTCCAAGAAAGAGATTTAGGAGTGAGTCTCAAGATTCAGATACCTTTTACAAAGTAAGTGCAGAGTGCGAAATATTTGTAGGCGCCCATTTTAGACCTGGAGTGGCGTTTTGTCTCATTTTACTGGCTACTTATAATGAAGGTTGTAAGCTTTTCACAAAACCTTTGTGTGCCAAGCTGGCTTCAGAATAATGCCTTCTGTATTTGATTTCCAGGCCTTCCTTGCAGAATTGCATGTGCACCTGCCACCAAAAGTTTATGGAATATGCAGCTTTTTTAGAGAGATTTA